>CM074811.1:800689-818690 GCA_037447605.1 Zygnema circumcarinatum | reverse complement strand
AGGGGGCAGGGGGCAAGGGGCAGGGGGCAGGGGGCAGGGTTTAAAGTTTAGGGTTTAGGGGTAGGGGTTAGGGGGTAGAGGGTAGGGGGTAGGGGTGGGGGATAGGGGGTATAGTTTAGGGTTTAGGGTTTAGGGTTTACGGTTTACATCGTGGGGTTTAGGGTTGAGATGTTAGGGGGTTTAGGGTTTAGGGTTTGAAGGGTTTATGGTTAGGATTTAGGGTTTAGTTAGATTGAGGGTTTAAGGTTTAGGTGTAAAGCCGTAAGTTCTAGGCTCAGTTTCAGGGTTAGGTACCTTTGGGTTTGTAGGGCTTTGGGTTTTATGGCGTTTGCGGTCGAGTTTTATGGTTCAGGGTTTAGCAGTTTTCGGATCGCGGAGGGCTTTAAGGCATGTATTGAATGAGGGTTGAGGGCTCCCCGCGGCGGACACATGGAAATGTGGCAAAGACCTGAGAAAGGGGAACAAGCTCTTAGGACTTACGACCCTAAAAACCCTAAAAACTTGATCAATGTTAGAAGCGCTTACAAACTTAAAATTTGGAAGTCTCGAAATTTCTCTTCTTCTACGCAACATGCGACATTGTTTTCAGAGTCGGAAAGACTAGTTCGAAATTGGTGTTGTTGCAAAACAAATCTGTTGAAATTGCAGGTGGTGCAATTTTCACGCATAGAACGAGTGGGCCATATTGTGGAGGTCCTGAAGGCGACTAACCACAACGGTTACCCTGTAGGCTCTCTCTCTCTCTCTGCCTCTCTCTCCTCTCTGTCTCCATCTCTCCCTCGCTCACTCTCTCCCTCGCTCACTCTCTCCCTCTCTCATACACATACATTCCATCCTTTCTTTGCTTCTGCTTTACGGCCATGTAACGGACACTGCGGCATGGAACCGGTGAAACAGGTAATTGAGGAACTCCCGGATGGGCAAACGCAGTTTATTGGTCTCATATTGAGAAGGTACGCTCTGAAAACCATCTTCATGTCGCCCTCTACTTTATGCTCGTTCAAAACTCTCCACAACTTTCTAGGGTTGGACTTGCCTGCATTGCGTGGCATGGGTTGGAAGGAAATCAGATGTGGTGCTAACTTTTAGGGTTTTGAGCACACGATTTGTAGCAGCCTTAAACGCGGCCTGTTAGTCTTCTTATAAGATGAGTTTTTCGGCTATATGTCTTTTGGGTTTCTATGCTGACAGTTCAGTTTTAGGGTTGCCTTGCAGCCATCTTTTGGTGCTCCTTCGGTCCCGCGCTGACTTCCAACATCGCCGTCAGCCGCAGACCATCCGCGTGCGAAACACCTCCAAGTGAACCCTCCAGCCCATGAAACCCTAAACATTCCAAGAGCATAAAGAAAATAACCTTCAGGGAGGAATCTCTCTCTCTCTCTCTCTTTCTCTCTCCCTCTCTCGCTCTCTTTCTCTCTTACTCTTTCTCTCTCGCTCTGTTCAAAAGCGATCCGGAAATGATCAGAGATGAATTTGGCATTACAATGAACTAGTACGAGGAACAACTACTGTTGTTGGCTGCCACTCGAAACAAAGAACAGATACTACCACTAGTTCTTCTATTAATTCCTGTTATTGTTAGTACTACTACTAATGAGCGACCACTACTGCACGACTACGACTATACTACTACTGGCAAATATCAATACTACACTCCCTGTAATAACTGAACACTTCCGCTAATACTTTGGGTGGTAGTTACCTCTCGCAGGTATGACGATTCCGACTTTGCAAAGCCCGTCTCTACGAAGGGGCTGAGTGTGGAGGAAGTGGAATTGGAGCCCCTTGAGCTTGCCATGTGGCTTGACCTCAAGCCCTTCATAAGCCCAAGCCCCTATGTGGTTGACGAGGACATGTCGCTTGCAAAGGTGAGAGAGAGAGAGAGAGAGAGAGAGAGGGTGGTAGGGGAGGGGGAAGGGGACGAGGGGGGAAGGGGGGGGACGAAGGGGGGGGGGGGGAAGAGAGAGAGAGGGAGCGCTCTGCCTCGCTGAAAGATGTGAATTCGGGATATTATTTCATATGAGGCGAGCCACTGATTTGCAACTTCGACGTTGTTTGTAGACGAGGGATTGATCCCGGAGGTCAGGGGAGAAAAGATTAGCAGGCATGGAAGTTTTCTAATGCGCGAAACGTCCACACAAAATAAAGATTTTGTTTTGATTTTCTTAATGTTTTTAAAGTTAGTTGAAGCATTGGGTGTGCGGGACTGCCTCAGGTCCACACTTTGTTCCGACAGCTCGGGCTGCGCCACCTCTGCGTTGTTCCTCGTCCACCAAAAGTGGTCGGCATAATCACCCGAAAAGACTTGCTGCGAGAGGTCTCTCTCTCTCTCGCACTTTCACTCTCTTGCGCGCTCGCTCGCTCTCTCTCTCTCGCTTTCGCCCTCTCCACCCTGCCCTCCTCCAACCTCCCCATCTCTCTCCCCCCGCCTCACCTTCCCTCCATCAACCCCTTCCCCCCCTTCTCCTCTCCCTCTCCCCGACCCCCTTCCAATTGTCTTGTCCCCTTCTGCCCCACCCTCTTTCTTTCTCTCGTGCTCTCTATCTCCCCTCTCTCTGTCTCGTTTGCTTTCCTTTTCACGCGCGTGTCATTCGCTGATGGGTGGCCGGCTACAGACTCTTTTGGAGGGAAGGCATCAGCAGGGGGAGGAGGAGAGCGTCTACATCTGCAGTCAAGCGGTGAGCTGGAAATTTAGAGTTCCAACGCTTTTGGAATCGGAAGTGTCCAATTTGGTGGTTTGGGAATTCACGTTTTCTTGAGGGATTATGATTGGTACAAAATGCAGCAAATAGACCATTGACATGTGCATATGCTGCAAAGGGGTCAGGCTCATTAGGACATCACTTAAGGCTTAAACCAAGGGGTTATATGATGCTCGAGACAGAGTGTGATGGAATACGAAAACTGATGCGGATCTTGTACATCGTTTTTGGCAGGATGTGAGGCTTTCTGAGCAACTTCCTGAAGCGGACGAAGCGGACGACTCTAGAAGTGTAGGTCAGATTTTGTCTAGCGATAAATTCTTGCATTCAACTCGTCCTGGGACCTCGAACTAAGGAATTTGCACGACAAGCTTAGGTCAGCTTAGCGTAGGTCTTTGCAATATCTGATGTGTACCAAATCACATTTTAAATAATGTTGCTAGTGTTCAACTCTTCTTGTATGAATACTAAACCTGAGTAGCTGACTACTTGATTGAACACATGACCACATCTTTGTAGTATACTGTAAAGCTTCAAAAAAAAAACAAAAGAAATTTATGATTATGAGCTGTACGCTAGTGTGGCTGAATGTGTCCGGAAAAGATTGAGCAACCCCTATTTGACAATGTTGGTTGTTGATGAGTGTATCTGTGTGGGCTTAGCCGTAAGCTTATATTGAGAGCAAGCAGAATGACGACAGATGAACATCGAAATTTGAGGATCCAAGACTGCGTGCTTGCATCCTTTTGTCTATATTCGCAATTGGCTTTGAAGTTTTCACATCCTCTGCTACCTATTCCTGTACTCAACTACTCTACCGCTCTTCTGCTGCTGCTATATTATAAACTCTCACACAAAGCCATCATCCCTAGCGCGAGGAAAACTCAATGCCATCTATGGAAGTGAATTGTCTACCATTAGCTCGCACCCACCACCCAACCACGACGACGACAAAAATGGCGGCAAGAGAAATCAGAAGAGCCAATGCAGCTATGGCTGCCGCGGCGGAGTTAGAAAGACCTCCTGCTTCATTAGCAGAAGCCCAGCCATTGTACGGCATGGGGGCTGCATGTAGATCGAGGGATACCCAATCACATGATAGCACATAATGTTGCCCAGGGGACCACGGCTGCCCTGCCACAGGGTACCAAATGGCGGCTCCAAAACGCTGGGAGTTTCCCACCGAAAATTGAGCATCCTGAAATGTGGGGAAAATGATCGTTCTGTAGTGAGTACACTGGCCTTCTTACGGAGAATTTTGTCCGACAAAAGTGGATTTTTTGTTCATATCGTCATACTTAGTGAGGGTGTTCTTAGCCAGCCAGTTTGGAGGCAGCTATGAGTGAACGAGTTTGCCTTGAACTCTACAATTCATTGCTAACTAAGACACTAACGTTTAAGACATGGATAGACCAAAGTAGGTTCAGTGGTACTGATACATCAGTAACTAGTCACTAAGGTGTTTGATTGTACAAGAACAAAGAGTAAGAATAAAACGTTTTATCTTCCAGCCTCTGCTTAAAGCGCTTATGAATTCTCAAACGGTGGTAGGGGTCGGGCAAACAAGTTTCACCTGCTGGAAGCGATCTTCTGTTCGCAGGGGACGAGTGAATTCAAAAATGAAGTCTCCATTTGCACCCGCTTGGCTGAACGGGGCATCACGAGTAAGCAGACCTGCATGCCAAAGTCAAAAAAGGAAAGACACATCATTCTTTTTCATCGTGTATAGGCACACATTAGCGTTACTAAGTCAATTCAGTACTCTGAAGTTCACCAACACCTGCCTTCGACCACCATAGCACCATAGCAGGTTACTCTCCCTTTCCCCGTTTTCCTAACTGCGCTCTTATCTGTCTGCATACACTCCTCACTCTGCCTCTCCTTTCTCTCTGTTTGGCTCTATTTCTCTCCCTTTCCAGCAGTCACAAACAGCCCAAGTGAGCCCAATGCCAAAGTACTTCACCTCCTTACACAGACCACCTCAAACTTAACAAAAGATATTTTCAGACCATCACCATCTATCCATGCAAATAGAGTTCTTTTGACTCTCCCATCGTTTTTTCTGCGCGCATTTCATCTAATCTTCAACTTTTTTGGGTGAAGTAGGAAAGTCCGCACCATATTCACCGGCGATGCTTGTGTGACTCCATGAGCCCTTCCACTCATTTTTCGCTCCGCTAGCAGCCAACAGAGGGTCGCTGACATTCAGACCTGCACATGAGTTCTTTTATCGTAAAAAAAGCAATTGCATGTGTGTATGTATGCATGTCTATGTTTGGTTTTCTTTGTGGCAAACACTTGAGAGAAGCCTGAATCAATTATCTCACATAGTGTTTAGGTCTATGCTGAAATAAGACCAGGTTAGGATACACGTTGAATGAGTGGTTAAACACCAACATCGTCATACATGAGAGCCTAGTATCCATCCAAATTTTTCTTCCGACTAACACTAGTTTTTCAGCATGCTCTCCGAAGAGATGTTTACATACCCTTATGCATGCGCATTTGCACACAAGCACTTCAATACAGTAAAACTCCGAAAAAAAACAGACACTACACCCACCTGAAGATGGAGGCGGAGAGTCAAAAGAGATGCAGTGTGGGTTCCAAGCAAACATGTCATTTAAGTGGCCAATGCTGCATCGTCCCACACATTCCCTATGAGTCCATCCATCACAACCTCTACGCAAACTCTGAGTGCAAGCTCAATCAAACCCTCCAGCAGCCCTCCCTTGCAGAAGCGATTAGCTAATGCTTGAATACAGCCAAGTAAACTAGAACTACTAGAATGAGATGCCTACAATGAAGACAGTTTAACAAACCTGTCCTTCCCGGAGCCCTGCAAGTTGTCCACAGGATTGCCGCCATATAGTCGACCGGGAATGGCTGTGTGTATTTTAAATTGTATGAGGTCAACTTCGTGGCCTCTGCAGGCATCTTCTGAACATTCAGCACAACCACCCATCTGCACAAACCTCTAAAAATCAGACCAAAAAAGTTTGAATTTCCCGAACTTAGAAGTTACTCGTACATCTGATTCACATATGAATCTAATGCTGAATCCCACTCACGCTGCTTCTAAATGGAGAGTGGATGTCTTTTTGACTAGCAGTGTTGTGGCTTCAGCAAAGCATTTGTTTTATCCCGAGCAAGAAAGCGTATGTTGTTCAGATATCTGAGGGCCTAGCAACAAAAGAAAAGAAAAAATAAGTCTGGAAGTATAACAGACAGTCATCTACTTTAAAGCATTGGGCAAGGAAATCACCCGATAAAAAGTTGCATCGTCGCCAATTCCGAACATAAGGGCTACAGATGGCGCGGAATGTCCATTCCTGCATGGTTCACATCCATCGGAAACCACATCTTCACATACTGTGCCCCAAGGGAACCAAAAATCGGACTAACCGTTACGAGTCAGGCTCATTCTCACCATGCGATTAACAGAACAACTCCGACGAATGTTCACAATCTAGAAGGTAGTAACAAACAGATTGGTCGGGGGGAGAGTGACTGGAGGGAGAGGGAGGAGAGACGAGAGAGACAGCGTAATGCCTTAAGTTTGTAAGCGTCATGAAACAATCACTTCCTTCCCTCTACGCAAGTTCAATGGCATAACTGAACGTACTCGGCACTCCATACAAAGGCGCCAGGTGCCTGAAGGAGCACATAGAGATTCCGTCCATCATGTGCAGCCTGGAAAAAAGATGAAAATATTTGCAGTCTTAATCAAAAGGTTACGCTAAGCAAGGAGTTTGAAAAAAGATGTGAAGAGCGGCACCGTATTTGGAACAATCTTTGAGTACTAGCTAAGAACGTATAAACAGCTCCAAATCTAAAGTTCACACCCCAAGCTTTAGCACCGCATACTCCGAGCCGAATAGCCAAGATGGCGGAGTCTTCATAGCATTTCACAAACCTTGATCACCATTTCGCCGGAGCCCTGAGGGTACAGATCAGGGGGTCCAAAGGCTTGCACCATTTTGAAAGATTCTCCATCTACGGTCTCCCAATCGCTTGAATTGCCATCAATGGTGATGGTGCCGGGCACATATGGAGTAACAATCGAAGAGGGAACGTCCGCATTATCGCATGTAGCTGCAATTCACACAGGTAGATTGATAACAACAGCCTTTAGTTTAGAAAATTAGGAAGTTTTTGGCAGATTCGGCATTTTTAAGCTGGTCATCGGATGTTAGCCGGCTTGCTTGCTCATGAGTTCGGCAAAGGAATACTTTTGAAAGTACATGCAATGAGGTGTACTGCATGGTAAAGCAGTTCTGAATACGAACTCCGCTACATTATGTCAGTGAAGCTCCATATTTTGCTCCAGAAACGTCAGACTTGCCTAACTGGTTTATGCCACCAAATATGCTTGCAGTTTGCATGATAAATAGAGCAAATTGTAAGCATTTGAAACTTACGAGCGTCAGAATGATCCTCATGCGCCGTTACAGACAAGAGCAGCACGCTCCAAAGGAAAAGATTGAAAACTAAACATTGAACAGTGAGTGAAGCGTTCAACATCTGTATAGCAGAAGCTTCACCGAGAGAATCTGTAATATAGGGCTGGTCAGGTACTCCACCAAAACCAAGAGTGAGGTAGCGATGTTCAGAACAAGATTGAATTAAGTAATGTAAGTAATGTCGAACTCAAAGCTATTAAAATTCGGAATTTAAAAATTTTGAACTTGAAAATTTGAACAAGACCAAAGCCTCTCAGCTATTAAAATGCCTGCTCGGATGAAGACACGGTGGAAGCTGAAAAGGAGATGCTTCTTTAGGCAGCCGTGGATGCGAGCAGCAGTTTTAGGGCTTTTAGAGAGAATGTTCCCACGAAAGGGGCCTTCTTTTCTCTCCCTCCGGCGCTGAGCGGTTGCAGGAGGACAGAACCGCCAGCCATGGCCATGGCTTAGTCGGTTAGCCATGGCTCCCATGGAGGCAGGGACGAAATGGCTGAAGGGAAATGGAATGGGACATGGCTATTTGGCTATCGACTATTAGTCATTCGTTCTACAGCTAATTGCAGGACATGACTAAAGCCAAGAATGGAGAAGTGTGGGGCATTGGAGGGGCCAATATTAGGGCTGGTTTGGCTACTAAATGAGTATGACTAATGACCAATTCAAAGTTTGGCCAACAGAATGTAACTACTGACTTGTAGGGCTGTGCGACTGTTGCGGAGTGTCGCAGGGAGGGTCGCATCGTGTCGCACGTCCACATGCGATTGGGACTGGCAAGAGATATGGCATTGATCTCACGATGTCGATGATGATGCCATCAAATGTACATGGACAAGTCAGCATGGTGAACCACGAGGAACTGGGCGCAAAGGACCTAAGGACAAAAGAAAAGATAGAGAGAGAGGGAGAGAGCTACGCCTAGGCTCAACTACGCAGCCCTTCCCAGGGCTTCCCGTCACTTGGTCACTTGGTTATTTGGTTTGGGGGAGGAGGGGAGGGAGGGAGGGAGCAAGCTGTTGTCGTGCCTGGAACTGACAGTTGTTTTGACATGTACACGAAACTAAGACTGGGCTAAGCCAAGAACACATGTGAGCATCATCCAAGTCAGTGAAGTTACAATTAGCGACCCAAGCATTGTTCGGAAGTCGGTCGTCCTTTCGCTCGCAAGTTCTTTCTATGTGGTTCCATCCGTCCTCTGGGCTTCCGTTGCGCATGGTGGGGTGTCTTGTCAATCGATAACAACGAATGTGCATGGAAATGCATGCCACATGCAGATGTCATCATGTGCGATTTCCAATGCTGCTTAAATGTTGCCCGTCATCAAAATTGTGTAAGACCTTGATACCATCGTTTGCACCAATGCACCGCATAGTGTGCAAACAAGAATCCTATTCAGCGAAACATGCCCCCATCGTCCTTACCGCCGATCCCAACACTCTGCCCGCCTTCCTTGCAATGCCATGCACATGCATGCATTCTCAGTCACCCCCCCCCTCCTTCCCTCCCTCCCCCTCCCTCCCTCCCTCCCTCCCCCTCCTCCTCCTCCCTCCCTCCCTCCCCTCCCTCCCTCCCTCTCTCCCTCCCTCCCTCCTCCCTCCCTCCCTCCCTCCCTCCATCATCACTCCCTCCCAAGCTCGTCCCAAGCATCCCCCTCCCCCTCCTCCTCCTCCCTGCTGCCGACCGGCCCTTTGGGAGTAGCAGCAACATTAGTGGTCCTGAAGGAGCGGTGCCGCACAATGTCGACCCCGAGGTACTCGACCACTCCGGGCACCGCCACGTGGGGCTTCCCCACGCGGATGCGGAGGCTGCGCACCGCGACAAACCGCTCGAAGGTTCGGCGAGCAATGGCCGCCGCCACCGCTTCAAGGAGGCGGAAGGGCGGGCCCTCCAGGACCTCCTTCACGCACCTGAAGGGAGAGGAATGGGCCGGAAAACAGAGTTTAGTTTGCGGGATTGGGGATGGGGTTTGAAGGGTCCAAATGGTGGAGTTCTTTCATAGACATTGATTGCTTAGCACTCGCAAGAGCACATATTGGGATGATAGCCGGCAGCCGACTCGAAGGGAAAAAAAAAAAAGGAAAGGTTTTTGGTTTCGAACGAGAGCGAACAAGAGAATTAAAAGTCCAACCACATAAGTCTACATCTGTCTCTAAGGCGCCCCGAAAAATTCTATAGTTCTGCAATCACTCCTTCCTTAATGCTTTCCCGAGAGGACTTGAAGCACAAAGAGAGATAGATAGAGAGAGAGGGAGAGAGGGAGAGAGAGCGAGAGGGAGGGGGAGAGGGATACATGTAAATGTCGGCGTAGCTGACGGTGTCCCGCACGTTGTCGGAGGTCCCGGCCCTGCGCAGGTCCGCGACGGCGTCGATGTCGACGCGGAACTTTTGTCCGAGGCGGCGCTCCTCCTCGAGGACGCCGTGGAAGCCGTGGAAGAGGAGGCCGCGCAGGATGAGCTTGTCGCGGTTCTGCAGGTCGCTGAGACACGGGGGAGGGGCGGACGAAGATGACAGAGAGGGCCTCAAGGGAGGGAGAGAGAGAGAGAGAGAGAGAGAGAGAGAGAGAGAGAAAAGGGCCGGCGGAAAGAGCGGGAGAGCAGACAAGGCGCAGAGAAAAAGGGATGCGAAGCGAGCAGAGAGAGAGAGAGAGAGAGAGAGAGGGAGAGAGGGAGAGAGAGAGAGAGAGAGACCAACGCCTTCACATTAGTAACCATACCGATTAAAAGGAGCAAATTTGCCGAAATCCGGCCGCCCGACCATCACTCTTGTGTCCATCTGCTTCAATTCCAGCGTCTCTGTCCCCTCCTTCTTTCTTCTCCTGCTACTGTCGGTGCTACCTCCAGGCTCCGCCGCAAGTCCCTTCTTTCTCAGTGATCGTGACGTTTGAGCCGAACCATGAATCTCAGCGTCTTCTTTCATCAGTCCCTCCCTCGCCCCCCCCCCGCCATCGCTACTCTCTCCCTTCTCGCGCCCTTGAACAGAACTCCAAGGATCCATATCTGACTCCCTCCCTTCTCCAACCTCTTCTGAACTTCCATCCTCCCCTCCTCCTCCTCCTCCTCCTCCTCCTTCCCTCCTCTTTTGCTCCTCCACCCCCCCCTGAACTGCCGCATCAGCTACATCCTCTCTGACTTCAGTACTAAACCTTGCTTCCAGAACAATATTGCCCGCCCTAACTTGCGAAGCTCCTTGCCCTAAAACAAAAGCACTCCCCAAATTTCCACCCCACATCGCCTGCTTTCCAAGTCTCCCCAAAAGGGATCCACCTCCTCCTCTTCCCCCACTCGCCTCCCCCCACCCACGAACATTCTCACCATTCCTCAACTCCCGCTCCCTCTCCTTCCCTCCAACCCTAATTCTGACCGCAGACCCGACCTCCAATATGCTCCCTTCCTCCGCCATACGCATCACTCCCTCCCTCGCCTCTCCCGGCGTAGCGAGAGCCTCCCTCCCCTCGCCACCACACCCGCCGCCCAGACACTCCCGCCTACTTACAGCATCCAATTCCGCCATTATTCGCCATGCGGGGTGCCACGTGGCGCATGCGTGCGCCCCCCCAAAGCGCGAGAAGAGGCGGGGAAGGAGAGCCATGGCGGCCGCCTTTTTCCTTCTATTATCTCAAGTGAATTTTAATTTAATCCTTTCAAGTTTTCCTTTATTTTTTCTATTCTTTCTAATAAAGAAAGAGGTTTACAGAAAAAAAAATAGCATCTTAATCGCTTCCTAGCGAGCATTCCCCGCCCAAAAACCCTTCAAAGCCCCCAAAGTCCACTGAGGGAAGGAGCTGTGGGGGGCTTGGAGCTCAGCCTCCGATATTGAATATCGTACCGTATCGTATCGACCTAAATACTTTATGATATTTATGGTACGATATTCAGAATGTACGGGAAATTCGAACAGTATTTAGCAGACTTTCATTCTAGATTCTTACCATGGAAACCGTATCTCGGTGTACGGCACAAACCTGCGAAAACCGAGGCGGGGCGCTCCAAAAACTGAGTTTGTCGGTTTAGAAGCACAGCTTATACCTTTCTGCCCTGTCCTCTCTCCCTTTTCTCGCTCCCATGTTCTCTCCCCTCACAAATTGCCAAATCCCTCCCCTCTGGCTTTCCCTGTCTCTCTGTCGTTTTTTCTACTTTATCTCTCGACATCTATCACTATTTCTCCTTTACTCTCGATCGTTTGTTTATTTCTCCATCTCTCGCTCTCCCGCTCTCTCCCTCTTCCCGCCCCTCCCCTCCCCTCCCCTCCCCTCCCCTCCCCTCTCGCTCTCTCCGCCCCTCCCCCTCCCCCTTTCCTTCTCCCTCTCCCTTTTTTTTAGGTATTTTCAGCTGGCACGGATATGCGAGTAAGGGAGCGTAGTGAGAGGAGGGTGTGGCATTGAGTGTAGTGTAATCCATGCACACTTGCCACAGTTTGCAACCAAAAAAACTCATCTCTTTTGAAAATTAATAACGGCACAAAGCTGTAGGAGACTCTCAACTACCGTGGCCTTCATTGCTGGCTGGGCCCTTCTTTTACGCGGCCTCTATACTCTAAAACATCAGCTGACATCCCTAGCCTTATTCCTGCAAATATGCCAATACTCTCACTCCTCTCTACCCCTCTGCGAATCCTGCACAACGTGCATAAATTCATCGCAACCACCTCCACCTCCCTCCCTCCCTCACATCCCGCAACCTCTGCATGAACCAAACCTTATCCGAGCATCTGTTGTTTTAGCCGACCCCTTTTAGATTAGCGCTTCAAAGTAAGAAACTTATCTCACCACTTTCGAATAAAGACATTACGGCCGGCACGCACTCATGCCAGCCACACCTCACCATCTGAAGAACCACTTCAAGTTTTCCACACGTGTATGCTTGAAAGTCAGGCAATAGCGAGGTACTTTTCAAGAGGAGATATATCCAAAGCCGGAAACTTCTTCACCACCTTCAGTACTCCTTCACCGAGTTTTTTCGCTGCTTCTTCTGAAGGTGCCTGCACAGATAATACACAAAAACAAACATCCTCTTCAACTTTAATATAGAAGCAGAGGGTGGCCCACACTAAATATGCCGAATGGTGTAATGGTGTAAAGGCTGAATACGCTACCCAACAAAAACATTCATAAGTTAAAAAGAAAGGAAGGGGGTCAGTCAGGGCATCGCCTCGAACACGTGCCCTTCATCACCGAGCATTCTCGTCAAGTGCAAGAACATTAAGAAGTTTGAACGAACTTAAGGAGTTGGGACGAAGAAGTTAAGAAGTTATAGAGTTAAGAAGTTTGAAGTTGGACATTTTTTTAGCCATATCCACATACCTCAATGTTGAGAGGCAGCACGGGATCGTGCAGAGAGAGGCGGAGCAAGAACCATCCTCCATGCCCGGACACTCGCACCTGAAACGGATCACATGTAATCGCAGTCCGTTTAAACCTCGAAAGAGGCCAAGGTTACCGAACGCATAGGCCTGAACCCTAGAAATCTCCTTCATAGTATGCGGAATTAATGCGTCATTTGACCTAATACCTAGCTGCCCTTATGGTTTTAAGGGATCATCTGAGAGAGATTGGCATACACGGAATAGGTCTGAAGCACGGTACGACTTCAAACTATCATTTGAGCTTCTTAATGATTTATCGCGATCCTCAATAATCAAAATCGGTACACAGGAAGCAATGACGAGAGAGCAGAGACTTACCCCTTCATAGTTGACTGGAGCCTTCGTCAATTCACTGTTGGATGCTAACTCTTGGTCAAGAGCTACCAGCACTTTCTCCCCATACTCTCGGAAGCCCCTGCATCCCTCCATTCACTCTTCTCTCTCTCAGCGCTCACCCAATATAATATGCACTGAATACGAATGGAGTTCTTCCTTTCCAGGCAGAGAGAAGGCTATCTGGACAGACATAGAGATGAACCAGGAGAACAGCTCCTCAAATAGATGAAAAAAAAGCCAAATGCAAAAAAGATCGAAGGGAAAGTCGAATTGGGTCGAATTTGGAGAGAGAAATAACTAACCCTGCCGGAATATCGGGATGAGTTTCATTGATTTTGAAGCGGAGTTCAGAGGTGATGGCTGCTTCTTGTAGTTCTTCTATTAGACCTGTCAATACTTTGCTGCCCTTTCCCTCTCCAGCGGTAGAAGCAGCCGCCAACTTGATGAGAAGCTTCACCTGCTCTCTCACCCCACAACAGTAGTACGGATGGAAAACTTCATAACTCAGGAGGTCCCCCAATTTCGTCTCGTTTTAGTAAATTCCCTATTTTGTCCATGAGATGGTGGAAGTGTAAGGCATGAATTCCCTCCACCCCTTCTGATCCTCCCAAAAGAAAGTTAAAGAGGTCCGATGTCAAAAGATATGGGCCAACCCAAACTTCTTTGACAGATAGGTTGATAGAGAGGAAGGGGGGAAACTGAAATCCGAGACCTTATAGTTACTAGGTACGAGTACAGGAGGCAAGCAGAGCTACCAGCAGAAGAAGCCTAGAAAGTTGAGAAGAAAGTGGTAGTTCCTACCATGAGATAGGCTCCGTCATCGAGCCAATGGTTCTCCTTAAGGGCTCCGTGGCCGCTCGTTTCTATGGCCAGATGGCATTCCTCCCCAACGGTGTTCTATATGAGCCGAAAACCAAAAGAACAAAAGGTTTGGGTCGATCAGTAAAAGAGTAATGGAGTATTTTATCAAAATACTTCTCCTTCCATGCGATCCTCGTCCTTTACTTGATTTCTTCCTCCTTCCCTTGTTGGTTGGAGAAACAGTGATCTACATGCCTTCCTAAGATAAGAAAAAGTGATATATCGAAACAGGCCCTTTGAATAAGTTCCTTCCTCACTCCCAATACTCTCCCACTTTTCTACCCCCTCTACACCTCTTTCCCAATGCGCTTCTCATTTGTAATCTTCGTCCTTCCCTCCTTCCCAATTTCTCTCCCTCCCTCTCTCCCTCTCTTCCCTCAAACAAAAGGGTCTCTCACCAGTCGAATGCCCTCATCGATAACGTTCTTGTAACCGCGCTTGAAACGGAGATGTTTCCCTCCTGTTCATAGAACACTTTAAGATTTCTAAGACCATGATAAACAAAAAAAAAAGCGTACGGCTAATCTCCAGCCAGTAATTGTAACAGCCAAACAAAGACTACCATAATTTTTTCGAAAAGTCCAACGTCCCCTCGAGGTTGAGTATTGTAAGACTCTCCTATGCCATAGTTCTCACAAATTACATATCATCCTAAGCTATAAATTCACAATCTCCCTTAGCCTGATCTAGTCGATACAACAATGTCCGATCATCAAAATAACCTTGCTTTATATGGAGGATCGGATGGCTTTACCAAGCTTTTTCTCAATGAAGTCTGTAAGCCCATCAGAAGTAACACTATCTGTCACCACTGTCGTTCCAGGATGCTGCACATTACCACGGCTCCCCCCAAACATAAGCCGAAGCTCAACCTCAATAAAGTAAACTCTGAACCCGCAGTTGCAAAAGGCCATGCTTACGCACCCTACGCATACAAGCCCCAATAGTTTTTCTTGATAAGCATTAAGACCTCCGCAGTTCTTCCCATTCAATAGTGCGACGCATTCCTTTGCTAAAGTAGGCGCGCTTGGTCCATGTATTCTATCAATCAATGTATCACCCGAAATTCCCAAAAGAGAAGAGAGTGCAGGCCTGCTATCTCGAAGAGAGTGTCTTACGTCAGCAAGCACAAGCGCAGACATCAGGGCAATCAGTCGGTTGCGGTTGAGCTCCTCCCCACTGCTATCCACCGCTGCGGCTCTGCAAAAGGGAAAGCCGAAAAAGCAGCAGCATATAGCCCATATGAGGAATCAGCCACCTTTCCCGATATCTACAGAGTACTCTTATTGTGGAGTCGATGGCTTCTTGACAGAAATGATAGGAAAAAGGCTCAGGGGGCACCCTGAACAGCAAAGTGCGGATGCAGACGATTTGGGCAAAAAAAAGGATGCAAACTCAATATAGTACAGTATATGAAATGTCTATGTTCGAATACAATGTGGACCCATCTCATGTACAACCATGCTAAACTGCTTATCCACTCAAATGGCTTTACAATCCCGTCAATAATTCCCAATCCTCATTGAAACCCCTCTCTTTCACACCACGAGCCATACATGAGCTATGCACAGAGTGCTTACCGGTCTACATCCGTATCGAATATGATGCCCAAGTCCGCCTTATTGTCCAGCACTGCCTGTGTGATCATCTGCATTGCCTTTTTATCTTCCGGGTTTGGAATGTGGTTCGGAAACATCCCTGCACCTTCCAGTGCCCTTTGCCCCCCTGAGAAGCGCAAAAAAAAAAAGGATTTTGTCCATACAAAACAGAAATAATGTACAGAACGTATAATATAGGAAAAACCTAATGTTGATGTTGATGCATCCTTTATACACTGTCTAAATTGACCTGCAGTTGAAGGACACGCATTTATTTTCCTGACGGGGAAACCAATCTTATTCAGAAAAAAAACAAACCCACCCTGAGGCTTTCATTGGAAGTCCAGCTGCCCAGCAAAGCCAGGAATAGGACTCCTTAAATTGAGAATACAAATACCTATAGTTAAAACATCCTCTGGTAAACGTGGAAACGTAGGGCGGGTATTTAAAGTGGCGATGATTATAGTACGTTATATAAGGGCATTAAATAGGAGGAGGATGATGCTTACCATCGGGTTCCAGGAACTGGCTCCCACTTGTACTTGCTCCCAAGGGCTCCAAAACGCCGGCCTGCCCCACTCCCATCACCCCAACAGCCTTATAAGATTGCGGACGAAGACTGAACAGAGAGGACAAGAGAGAGGGAGTGGGAAGGAATAAGGAGAGGAATGTATGAGGCGTCAATGGAGAGAAGGAGAAAGGGCGGATTGTGAAGGAGAGAGGAGTAAAGAAAACAATGGTTCAAGGTATGCAGCAGTCGCCCTTGAGAGTGGTGTGAAGGATCTTCAAAAAGGAAGAGATTCCAATCATATACAATGAGAGGATGAAGGCGAGCATAATCTCATAATCTAACGGATAACTTCACTCATGCCTTCTTGAAGCAAGTGGAATTGAGACCCCCAACCATTTCTCAAACAGGGGAGACCAGACAGGAAGAAGAAAGAGAGTAGGAGGAGGATGGGAAGGCGAGGGAGTGAATTGCGGGGAGGGAGGAGGAGGGCGACACGAAAAAGAGCGAGAGGGAGAGGGAGAGGGCGGGAGAGCAGGGAGAGGGGAAGCAGCACACCGCGAAATAACCACCAGCTCCGTTGCCAGCATCCACCACTATGTGAAATCCCTCCAGAGGTCGGTCTACCACACAAAACGATTCACACCAACTCGTCAGTCAAGTCATCATGCAGACTGACTGAAACAAATGCGTCCTCAGTCCTCAGATCTGTTTCAGTTCACTCTCATGACTGTGTTTTAGCTGAGTGTGAGCAAAGCAAGCACCAGTACAAAGTTATAATCCATCAATTCCATAGAATCCGGAGTTCGGCGTTTGACAAAACATTCTGCTCAAGCGGTTAAAGGTTCAGAATAGTGTTTAGGGTTTAGGGTCTATGGGTTTTAGGGTGTCAGAAGCATTTGATGAATGAAAAGATTGGTCTTATATATCGATTATTCCCATATATCGTTCGATAGGCAGACTATATAGGCATAGAATACATAAATCACTTTTCGTTAACCTGGACACCTAACGGCTGACTGAGAAACTAAACATCAAAATTGAAACTGTAAGGAAATCTGACTGTTCCAACAAGCCGATGAATGAAAGACAGGTTTTTCATACTCTAACTTAGAATTATTCAGTCATTAAATTGTCTTAGAATTATTCAGTCATTAAATTGTCTTTCGAAGAAGGGTTCATAGGGCATTTGAGGAATCGGAGCTGGAAATTTAGAAGCCTTACCTACTCCATTAGCCCCCTTTCGTACAGCAGCCACCAAGTCAGCCGCATAGCGCTCCATGTAGTTAACTGACTTAGTCACTTCTGCCGCTTTCTGCTCATTCGCTTTCACAGTTTCGGGGCTCATAGACTTATACACTTCAGCAGCATTGGAAAGAATGGCCGAAATATCACTCTTGCTGGCCCCCCCTGAGCTTGTGAAAAATTTGAGGCCGTTCCGATTGAAGGGGAGGTGGCTGGCTGAAAGGGAAAAAAAAAAAAAAAAAAAAAAAAGAGATGAGGGAGGGAAGGGGGGGCGGGGGGGGGGGAATGGAATTGAGTGGGGGAGAGTCTAGATTTGACTAACAGAAAAAAGCTTGAATATGCTGTTGATTGCATAATGATCCAGAACTTAGCAATGTTGAATGAATCTTCTCGATGCAACTGTTAAAGATGCTGGGATTCTCCGAACAATGTGATGTAAGAACCAACAATGGTCTCTAAGTAAAAAAACACACATATTGACTTTGCAAACAAGCTCGGTAACACCCAAAGAAACTAAACATGTGCCCTTTTTCATAGTACAAAGTTTACCCGTAATCATGATTGCCCCGTCTGCAGGGCAATAAAGCTGCTCTGCTTCTGTGATGGTGCTGTTGAACATGGCGGGGGTTGAGGCCAGGCCGTACGTGATGACGTCAGCACCCTCACCGGCCAGCCCTCGACCGACCGCAGCCTGCCATAGAGGTCTTTGTGGGTTAAGAGTGTTTGGTGACAATACAATGCCAAATGTGGGTGATTCCCCCTCGTTTTTTTTGTTTCTTTTGTGTGGGGGTGTTTATGTGTGTGAAAGAAAGTAAAAAGTTCGCCATGCAACTGGTTAGCAAACTAGAATGGTTCTGAATAAAGAAAAAGAATTCACTCTAAAACTATTGCTGGAACTTGCTTTCAGAGATTGAACGCCCAACCCCCCCC
>CM074811.1:765882-800679 GCA_037447605.1 Zygnema circumcarinatum | reverse complement strand
CCCCCCCCCTCCCCCCCCCCCTTCCTGACCTGTAGAGAGGAAGCGGAAACTCGCGAATCGTGGCCGACAGAAATTTTCAGTGCCCGCCCACTGCTTCCGGGAAGCTTCGATACGAGAAATTTAGCAAAGCCGGCAGCAATTGCTTCAGCCACGGGCTCAGTGAGGTTCACGGATTCGCCCTCCACTCCCTCCACAGCAATTCCGCGAATATCACTGCAAGAAGCACCCGTTCCTTCTTTAACCATCGTCATCATCATCACCACCATCAGCATCATCACTTGCGTCTACATCTATTTCTTCTTTCTTCTTTGGAAGGGCAAACACTTAACACTCATAGAAACTGTGGTCTTGAGGAGGTTATGCTTTCGCTGCATTCGCTAGAAGCTATGACTGGTGGTTTCATGGCTGCATTACTAGCTATTCGCAAATCAATGAAAGAGCTAGTTAAGTGGTAATTCAGAGAGAAATTCAAGTCAGAAGTCCAGCACCACTGTCAGCAACTAGCCCTGCAGGTAAGAGAGGAAGTAGAACAAAAACGTGAAGAAAAAAGCATCAGCGGAAGGCCCTTGACTTCGCTCGCACAACATCCAAGGGTGGTCAGCAGTACATTTCTCACCTTCCATTCTGCAGCTTCTTAAAGTCCACCGTCTCAAATGCAGTGGACATCGTTTCAGTGGAGACAGAGGCTGCACACGTAAGCAGATGAGTTGATTCAGAGCAAGCGTACATAGATTCTCATCCATCCTTTAAACTCCTTCTCAAAGAGATTACAAACATCACATTTTGCATACTTCCTGGAACCTGTTGCAGTTCTTTGACGCAGAATGATAAGAAAAAATAATTACAGGAATCTCCCCTTGACATTGGACATAACCTTCTGCTTACATTCCGCCATTCGGATACTAGCACAAAGTCAGTTAGGGCCGGCTGCATAGTCAGCATACTACAACAATCCTATAAGCTTTTTCATAGATTCATTCCTATTCAATCAGAGAGATCTCATAGATCGACTTTCAAAGAAAATCTCCCTTTTCTCAAGAGCTTCCATGGTATATGCTTGACTGTACACAATGTGCTTGCTTGGTTCTTGCTTCCTTTGAGCACTCTTTCTCACGTGAATGATATCACGAGAATGAAGCTTTCAGTTCGCCAATGCAATACTCCAAAAAATCAATGTTGGCTGAAGTTGTCCCAGTTATGCCCAGCGACTGGGATTTCATTTTTCTATTCGTTGGGGATAAATCTCAAAGAGCAATGTGGGGCTTTTCCAACTTGTGCAATTAAGAAAATGGGAGCATGCCTCTCCCGCTTGTCCTCTCTGTACTAGTTCGACAGAGTGCAGTCTGCTTCCAGACAAAAGTTGAACTCGTTGAAATCGAGCAACGTCACCGCAATAATTATGCGCAATAAATAAGCTATATACAAAGTTCAAATGAGCAGATTAAACCGTTTTAAACCTTTCTGTTCCCCCGCCCACAACAACCATCACTTTTTCTATATATACATGTTAAACATGCCTCTTGAAGCTTGAAATCCGAATTAGGATCTCTACTAAATGCGAGAACACTGAATATACTTCTGTATGTGTACGTCCTTTATGTGATTGTCTGAGGTTGAACTGAGGCTTCTGTGGAGAAGACTAACCACAGCAGGTTTGATTGAGTGGCTGCTTTTTCAGGCGAGTCTGACGGAGACGAGTCGCGCCAACCCGCAGCGAATCAGGAACCTCCTTGTTGCCAGCTGTCGCCCAGCGATTGAAGGAGGCGCCTGAGCCGGGCCGCAAGTTTGACGGCTTCGTCTCCTGCTGGTTGAGAGCTAAGCAGCTGCCAGGAAGATTCCAAGAAACAGCTGCATCGAAGCAAGGCATTTGGAACCACTTGCAGAGTGGGTCAATCCCTAACACGCATTTTTTCTGTCTTGTAAAAAAAAACGTAAGTGTACCGGCTGCTCTTGCTTATCGTCTTCGACTCGTAAGGTGGAGAGAGAAAGAGAGAGAGAGAGAAAGGGAGGAAGAGAGAGAGAGAGAGGGAGGAAGAGCGAGAGAGCGCGAGACTGTGGGAGGGAGCGACTGCTCCTGCTTATCATTTTCGACACGCAAGGTGGGCACAAGAGACGAACTCTCTGCCAAGTCAGTGGGAGGCATACTATCTGCGCGGCCGATACTACATTGGTGCAGCTTTGAATAAAAGATCAGGACGATACACTATATAGTCTGGCTACATCAGATATGCTGTCGCTCATCCTTCCATATTGTATTGAATGCAAGAAATGATGGCTACGGCATTGTCTGCTGCATTCTTCAAAAGTATCAACAGAATTCATCGAAAGTACAAACTTCGTGTTCATTACCACGCTTGACGGAATGCATACTCATCGAACTGCCTGCTCATGACCTGCTCTTATGGCAGCATAGATGAGAGAGGGACCTTCCACGACAGACCAAGAGACCAGTAAAAACATGCTTGAAAAATGCAGAGGTTTGCAAGTGACTTGCCATACATGAAACTAGAAGGTGCCACTTACAAAGAGCAGTTTTTTCAGATAAAAAAATGTTTCAGTGAGACTAATATTAATTTCCACGTGGTGTGTGTGTCCATCAAACAGCAGGCAACATATTTTTCACCTCGCTAGTTTTTCCAACAAGGAACGAGAACGGAAAATGCGAGACAAAAGGTTGAAGGAAGCACGAAAGGTTCAAGAAAAAAAGAGACAAAAAAAAAAACAAACAAACCTGCCATTGGTCTGTGCTGTGCCAAGATAGGCTGCGGTTTCAGGACAGCCTTCAAACGGTTCAAGTTGCTCAGAAAAACTAAAATAAAATAATTTCTACTTAAGACTTCAGAGGAGCAATCTGATACGAAACAATCTGAAAGCAAAGGCTCAAGAAAATAAACCTTGCTCTTGGGAGCTAGCAAGTAATTTTGACGATATCGAATGATGCAGGAAAACCAGGCGACAAATAATCAGGATATCCAACCTATTCAGTGCAGAAACTTCACTATTGCATTCGGAATTTTCCCTCTGCCACTGCCTGCAGAGAGCGACCAAGTGCTGCAGAACCTTTTTTCTTGAAACGGAGATGGGAGCTGCAGATGCAAGCCTCTGCTGTGAACTAAACTCGAGAAAGGACCAACCATAGTCTGCCACTTGTAGAAATAGCACGTGGCGTGCTCCCATTGGATATTTTGATCCAAGCCTCTGCTGTGAACTAAACTTGAGCAAAAACCAATCATGGTCCGCCGTGTACAAAATTGACACGTGGCGTTTTCCCATTGCTTGATCTTCAGCAATAGGCGGAGCCGCTGCAGGACGGCCCCTCCAGAGTTCAGCAATAGGGACGAACCAAGGAGTGACGTCACCTTGGGTCAATGGGAAGGGTCCACGTGGCAGGTGACGTTCGGGATCTGGAAAGGGCATCGAAGGTGAAGGGTTTCGACTTTTCGTCAATGGTCACTATTTGTGTACGGACACCACGTCGACTGTACGAAATCGTACAGGTGAATGAGACTGGACGCTGTTTCGTAGAACAGTTCCATGTAGACTCAGAAATAGCAACGGTAATGTTTCAAACATGGAGGGTGAGAGGGGAGGGAGAGAGGAGAGGGGGGGAGGGGAGTGACAGAAGGCGAGAGGGCAAGAAAGTGAGTCCTTAAATAGCACGTGAGAGAGATGGTGGTAGGGAGTGAGAGGGTAGGAAAAGGGAGAAAGAGAGCAGAGGGAGTAAAGGATTGAGAGAGCGAGTGAGAAAGCTCGGACAGACAGCATTCTTTCCGAAACAAACAGAACGAGCAGCGCTGCACGGACACTTCGCTATGCTCTAAGAACACCATCGAACCCTAACATCACAGAAAGTTGCGCTCCCAGCGCAGAAAAATGCCCACTATGGCGTCCATATTGAGCACTCCATGGCCTGTGTTGGCCCTCCTGCCCGCCATAGCTGCCCTCCTTGCAGCTGTCCTGCTGGGTCTGCTTCGCCGCAGGCGCCAGAAAGGCGTTGTCGCCTTTTTCCACCCCTTCTCCGGCCATGGCGGCGGAGGGGAGCGCGTTCTATGGTGCAGTATCCGTTCCGTGCAGGCCATGGCGCCCTCCCTGCGCTGCGTCCTTTACACGTGCGAGAAGGACGCAGGGCCGGAATCGACGGCGGAGAGGGCTCTGCGGAGCTTTGGAGTGCGTCTCCACCGTCCGATCGAGGTATTGGGAGAGTTGGAGGGGGACGGCTGGTGCTGGTATTGTCATAGGTGTTACTATTTCATTTTTCGTCTATTTGGTGGGAGAGGAAGGGTTAATGTTGAGGCGTTTTTGGAAGAAATATTGGGCGTAATTTGAGGCTGGGTTGTGAATAAAGTAAAGTTCAGATGAAGTTTTTTATTTTTCATACTTAAGTTTAGATTAGGGCTACGGATTTTGGGAGCCATGACCACCAATGCTTCGTCGCTGAAGCTTAAAATACGCCTCCCCCTTCCACATTATAAAACAGCTTACCTGCTGAAGAACACATTCACGCTATTTACAAAACTACATGATGGTTGAACTTCGAATTCAAATTTCAAATCAGAAACCTCTCAGCAACACTACATTTGCAACAAAAGTTTGAGAATTTGGATCGTCAATCTCCTCACTCTTAATATATTAAAGCGAACTGCATTGCAGGTTGTGCACCTTGACAAGGGAGTATGGAGCGAGGCTGCCACCTATCCCTTTTTCACATTATTGGGGCAGAGCATTGGCTCGATGGTGCTCGCCTGGGAAGCACTTTGGATCCTCTCTCCCGCCGTTTTTGTAGACACTACCGGCTATGCCTTCACATATCCCTTAGCAGCTTTATATGGATGCAGAGTTGCGTGCTACGTACATTACCCGACAATAAGCACCGACATGCTCAACAGGGTGAAGGAGAGGCAGCCTCTCTACAACAACAGCGATAACATCGCCAAGAGGTTCGAATTTTTCGAACACAAACGCTGCGGCCATTTTCCTGATGTGATACACAAAAGAAATTTAAGTGCTTTAACTGTGGAGAAAACTAAAAGAAGTTGATGGAGTCAGCCCAAGCAGGCAATTGGCCTGAGCATTTGGGCCCCTTGGAATCTTGCTGCTGCGAATCTGTCGCCCTCTCTCTCGCCCGCTCTCTTACCCCCCTCTCCAACTCTCTCCCTTCTCTCGCTCTTACGCCAATTTTTCTACATGCCTCCATGCAGTGGAGTATTATCCAAATCCAAAATCCAGTACTACCGACTAATGGCATGGCTTTATGGCCTTGTGGGTGGCTTCACTTCTGTGGCGATGGTGAACTCCTCGTGGACGGAGGCACATATTAGAGAACTCTGGAATGAGCCCAAAAAGATTTTTCGAGTTTATCCTCCATGTGATACACTTTCATTGCAGGGATTGCCACTAGAGAGACCAAGTGGCACAAATCGCTACATTATCTCAGTGGCCCAGTTTCGTCCTGAAAAGGTACGCAATTTGTGTAGAGTCTTTAGGGCTTATTGGGTTTCGGAGTTTGAAGCTCGCACGCTTCTTTCAGGGTATACTAAGGTTTTCTTGATTGCAAGCCACAAGAACAATTAAGTCCGGTCCAACGACATAGAGGTTCTATGGTACATTAAGATTTTGTGTTTGTTTGGCAAACTGAGGACCTGCAGGCCCATGCTCTGCAGCTGCGAGCATTTTCCATGGCTGTGAAGGAGGGAGGCGCAGCCATGGAGGGAGTGAAGCTGAAGCTGGTGGGAAGCTGTCGGCATGTTGAGGATGAACGGCGCATAGACATGCTCAGCAGTCTGACTGTACAGCTTGGGATTGATAGCAGGGTGGAATTTTGCATGAATGTACCGTACAGGTGAGAAACATTGGCTGGAAATGACTTTATGGGAGGGAAGGTTGAAGGGGGTTGCTGGAAGTAAAGAAACACTTTCTGCAGTTATCTGCCGCGTATTCCTATGGGGAGAACCTGCTGGCTTGGAAGGAGAGGTAGGAGGTCGGACTTGTGTGAGAGAGCTTATATATGTATATACGTGTGTGTGTCTGTGTGTGTATATATTTATATGCATATTAATTATTACCATATATTTTTATTTTACCATTCATTTTTCCATTATGCTTTTGTTACAGTGAGCTTCAACAGCTCCTTGGTGGAGCTACCGCCGGCCTCCACGCGATGACTGACGAGCACTTCGGAATAAGTGTGGTGGAGTACATGGCAGCGGGAGTCATTCCCATTGGTGGGCCCCTCCCTCTCTCTTGATACTCGACAGGTCCAGAAAACGTAGACCAGCTGAAAACCATATAGTCTATAGATTCCAGTTTATATAGTCTAGTCGTACAGCTCGTTTCAGGTTGTGGGGTTTTGAGCTTGTAGGGAAGGAGGCTGAAGGAGAAGAGCTAACTTACAGAACTGAACTGAACTGATCAGTCATCTTTTGAACTTAGAGAATAGCTCTACTTCACCTTCAAACTCAAAAAAATATTGGAAGGCTCTTTAACAGTACCAATTTCTTTGCTTTCGACGTTTCTCTATTTGCTGACAGCCCACAATTCGGGAGGTCCAAAGGAGGACATTGTGGTAGAGGATGACGGAGAACCCACTGGTTTTCTTGCCACTACTGCGGAGGAGTTCTCAGCAGCAATTAGGCGCGTGTTTTCCATGTCGAAGAGGGAGAGAGAGAAGGTTGCTGCGGCTGCCCGCAGAAGAGCTTCGCAGTTTTCTGAAGAGAGGTTTGAGAGAGACTTCAAGGCCGCTATGAGGACGCTTCTGCTCTCTGTAGGTTGAAAGGCTGCTGTGGGCCTTTTCCAGCCGAGCGCTGTATGTCGTGTGATCTCACTCCCCGCTCCCACTCTTCGCTCGTTCCAACGGAAGTGCCCATCTGATTGGAAATGGAAAAGAGGTGAACAAGAAAAGAGAGCCAGGTAGTGAGGAAGAGAGAGGCGGGGAGAGGGAGGGGGCGCGGGGGGGGGGGGGCGGTGGGGAAAAGGAAGAGGGACGAGAGAGGAAGAGGGAGGAGAGGGGGGAAGAGAGTGGAAGAGCGAGGAAGGGGAGGAGAAAGAGGGGAAGAGAGAGGGAGGGAGAAAGAGAGGGGAGAGAGAGAGAGAGAGAGAAAGAGAGAGCGTACTAGCTAAGAAATGTACATGGAGGGGGAGAGAAACAATGCACAATGTAATCTCAAGAATCGTGTGACACAAAACACGCCACATTTTTAACACAAGTCTATTCTCATGGCAAAATCGAGAACATTATTTAATGAGGCTTTCACATGAATTAACTGTGCAGCAAAAAAGGAGCCGCTACAGTGCACACAGGTATCCGCACAGATCCATAGACGCGTCTCTACAAGATGTGTTTCGGCACATCTCCATGCGCTCTACTGCCCACAAAAGGGACGTGTCTTGAACTGTTTCCATGTCAGGTATGGTGTGATCTTCAGCCTGCCCAATCTCACATAGGACGTTGTTTTAGTTTAGTCTCCTCATGAGTGCCAGACGACATGGACGACAGACAAAGCCCAAAAAAGCCCAACAAAGCCCTCAAAACCCTACTCTAAACATGTAATACTACATTCAAATCCTAAGAAACAACACTCTCTCCCTCTCTCTCTCACACTCTCAACAGGGGGGACAGGGAGGGGGAAAGGGGGAAGGTGAGGGAGCGAGGGGGGGAGGGGCGCCGGGGGGTGGGGGGAAAGGGGAGAGGTAGGGGAGGGCGAGAAAGGGCTGGCGCGGAAGGGGAAGGAAGAGGGGGGAGAAGGCGGAGAGAGAGAGCGGGAGAGGGGGGGTTGAGAGAGTGGGAAGGGGGGAAGTGGGAGAGGAAAGGGGGGGGGGGGGTGTGGGGAGGGGGGAGGGGGAGGAAGTTCTGTTTGTACCTTATGGCAAAAATTGATTGGCATGAGAATGTCTTGCATCTCCTTTGCAGCAGCAGAGAAGTAGTGGTGAATGTTGAAAAGGGACGTTTCCGGCAGCAGAATGTCCTTGTGCAGGTCCAGATTCCTGCAGAGCAGGAAAAGTAGACATTCAGTATCGAACGTAAGACATTAACAATTCTGAACCTTCTGATCGCCGTACTGCACGCGCTCTCTGATCACGGCAAGAGTCGATCGAGCTGAGTCAGTCACATCAAACCAGATTAACGATACAGTAAATTCGATTGAACTTGAGAAAGCGTACACAGATGAGGACAGTGAGGCAGGGAGAGAAAGAGGTAGACGCAGAGAGAGCGAGAGTGAGAGAGCATACTCGGGCCAGTGAATTCCGGTGACCGCTCCATACATGAGATCAGGTCGAACGCCGGATTTTCCGTGGTTCATTGGGAAGCTCTTGTCTCCATGCTGCCCCACACGTCACGCTTGGAAGGACCTTTAGAAGTTGCTACCAAATCTTGCATCATACTGATAGCCTTCCGCAGCATCAGGTCATCATCATGATAAGGAATGAGGGAATTGAGGAGAGTCGAGAGAAGGGGCGGGAAGGTGGCGGAAAGCAAGTGGGAAAGAGGACAACGAGAGGAGGGGGAAGGGGGAAAGAAAGCGTGAAAACGCCGTAGGGGAACATGTAGGAGGAGGGAGAAGTGGTTGGGACAGAGAAGAAATGAGAGCAGAAGGAGAAGAGGGAGAGAAAGAGAACAGCGTGAGCGGAGAAACAGACTGTCCGGATGAGAGGAGGAAAGGGGGACGAGAGAGAGTGATGCATAAGAGGGAGGAAAGGAGTGAAAAAGGTGAGGGGCAGAGGGGGAGATATGGCGAAAGACCCTTCCCCCTCGTCCCACTCTCTCATCCCCCTCCCTCCCGCTCTCTCTCTCTCTCCCCGCCTTCTCCCCGCTCTCCCTTCCCCTTCCGCGCCCTCCCCTACCTCTCCCCTTCCCCCCCCCCCCCCCCCCCCTCCTTCCCCCCACTCGTTCCCTCACCTTCCCCCTTCCCCCCTCCCTGCCCCCCCTGTTGAGAGTGTGAGAGAGAGAGGGAGAGAATGTGTCCCGATTTTTAAGTTTGCGTCTATTTGTTTTCCTTCAAATTAGGGGATTTTTTTTCAAACTTACAATCATGCGATTTTTGCATCTCTCCAACGATCTCGAGAGCACGGGGTCCTTGGAAGCTGTGCCTCCACCCCTTCCCACGTAGTTGAAGCGGCTCGCCACAATGGCGATGAGAGGAGAGCCTCCCGCAGATTGGGAGTGGACCTCCTCCAGCTCTCTCATTGTCTCCCCCAGACGGGAGGCAGCTTGGGGCTTGTACTGCTCAAGGACATACATGGAAGAAAGAGGGAGCGGAGAGAGAGAGAGAGAGAGAGAGAGAGAGAGAGAGAGAGAGAGAGAGAGAGAGAGAGAGAGAGAGAGAGAGAGAGGGAATGAGGGGATGAGGACAAGAAAGGTGCAAGAACGAAAGAGATAGAGAGAGAGGGGGTGTGTGAGAGAGAGATGAGACTAAGGGGAGAGAGAATGAGGGTCTGTGTGTGGGTGTGTCTGTGTGTATGTGCGAGTGAGAGGCAGAGATAATACAGTTGGCCAGGATGCTCAAAAAATTGCTATATTGGGAGACCACTAGAAGCAGAGGAGCACCTGCAGAAACTCGTCTGTGCTAATCACAAAGAGCCATCTATCTCCATTTCTGCGTGCCTGCCCCCCATCCCCCATAACATGGCCACTTCACCGTTAGTGAAACCTTCACCGAAAACCAAAGAGGAACTGCCAACCCTGAAACCTAAACATTCCAGCTCCAAAAAATCTATAACACCTAAAAAACGTGGAAATCTAAAACTCCAAAGTCCTTACACAGAATTTTACGGTTCTACCGGCTCCTCAGAAAACCCCCCTCCTTGTTACCTGCATGGTGCAGAATTCTCCTGCCAACATCTCATCATATGATGTAGGGAACCTGCACAGAACACGCGGTTTGTGGCAAACTTAAGTTTCAGAATGGCAAAGGTGGAA
This sequence comes from Zygnema circumcarinatum, assembly GCA_037447605.1. NCBI lineage: Eukaryota > Viridiplantae > Streptophyta > Zygnematophyceae > Zygnematales > Zygnemataceae > Zygnema > Zygnema circumcarinatum. The sequence continues at coordinate 790,766 of CM074811.1, read as the reverse complement.
AACAAATGGGGCTTATTTTCCGAATGAATTGTTGCGAAGCAGTCTATTGGAAAGCAGAAAAGAGGGGTCTACTCACACGTAGGGGTCCTTGGAGTTGTTGAAAAATCGGCCTCTTCGGTAAAAAACTTCCGACCACGGAGGGAAGGGAATGTGCTCGACAAGACCGCGCTTCATGTAACTCTGCACGAGGGGAACAGAGAGGGAAAATGGGAAGGAGAGAAATAGAGAGAGAGAGAGAGGAATGAGGGGATGAGGACAAGAAAGGTGCAAGAACGAAAGAGATAGAGAGAGAGGGGGTGTGTGAGAGAGAGATGAGACTAAGGGGAGAGAGAATGAGGGTCTGTGTGTGGGTGTGTCTGTGTGTATGTGCGAGTGAGAGGCAGAGATAATACAGTTGGCCAGGATGCTCAAAAAATTGCTATATTGGGAGACCACTAGAAGCAGAGGAGCACCTGCAGAAACTCGTCTGTGCTAATCACAAAGAGCCATCTATCTCCATTTCTGCGTGCCTGCCCCCCATCCCCCATAACATGGCCACTTCACCGTTAGTGAAACCTTCACCGAAAACCAAAGAGGAACTGCCAACCCTGAAACCTAAACATTCCAGCTCCAAAAAATCTATAACACCTAAAAAACGTGGAAATCTAAAACTCCAAAGTCCTTACACAGAATTTTACGGTTCTACCGGCTCCTCAGAAAACCCCCCTCCTTGTTACCTGCATGGTGCAGAATTCTCCTGCCAACATCTCATCATATGATGTAGGGAACCTGCACAGAACACGCGGTTTGTGGCAAACTTAAGTTTCAGAATGGCAAAGGTGGAAAACAAATGGGGCTTATTTTCCGAATGAATTGTTGCGAAGCAGTCTATTGGAAAGCAGAAAAGAGGGGTCTACTCACACGTAGGGGTCCTTGGAGTTGTTGAAAAATCGGCCTCTTCGGTAAAAAACTTCCGACCACGGAGGGAAGGGAATGTGCTCGACAAGACCGCGCTTCATGTAACTCTGCACGAGGGGAACAGAGAGGGAAAATGGGAAGGAGAGAAATAGAGAGAGGGAAAGAGAGAGGGAGACGGAGAGAGATAAGTAGAGGGAGGAGGGAGGAGGGAGGGGGGGGGGAGAGCGAGAGAGTGGAAAAAGAGGGAGCGGGAGGGGTCAATGTGAGGGAGAGAGCAGAAGAGAAGGTGAAAGGGGTGGGGCGAGAAAGGTGGATTGAAGGGGGGGGTGGTGGGGAAGAATGAGAGGGAGAGTGAGAGAGACAAAGCAGAAAATGGGAGAGGGTGAAGGAGGACAGAGGGGGTTGAGGGAGAGAGAGGGAGAGAGAGGGAGAGAGAGGGAGCCCGAGGAAGAACGTGAGGAAAAGGAATAGCGAGGACGGTAGGAGAAAATGGTGAGAATGAGAGCAAGTACGAGCCCAGTGGGCTTTCCTTCTTCATTGTAGCTTTCAAGGGGCAACAACAAAGTTGAAAGTCCGGAAAACTGCAACCTGGCTAAGGCAGCAGCTCACCTTCAAAGCTTTTTTTTTTCCCATCCCAAAGCGGTCCGGAAAATAAAATTTCTTAACTCCAATTAGGAGGTGGTAGTCCATCCACTCATATAATCTCTCATCGCTGTGAGAGCCTCCTCTGCTGCAGCCATGCAGCACAACACTAAGGAAGGCTGACAAAATAGAGTGTAAAATAAGATAATTGTAAAAAAAGGGTCCATCTCCAGTAGGCTTTTCGGAAACTGGGAAAGATGGTAAGTTTCGTTGAAAAGTGAAACTGAAACTGGAAGTCTTGAGATATTTATGAAAGTTTTGTGGACTTGGAGATGACTTCAAGCTTTCGCCCGAGTACAAAACTTGGTAGTTTTACTTATTTATTATCATGTAATTTTCTCTCAGCCATTTTTCTTCACGCAAGGGCTTACGCGATCGAGAAGATGCTGTGATCCGCGTATGGCCGAATACATATGCTTATCGGTCCGTTGTCCTTTGCTTCTCCGTTCCGTTTCTGTAAAGCAAACCGGCAAATGGGAAGTGTTTCCATGTAGAATATCGAGTTGGCGTTTTCTATGAGCAGTTGCACCTGCAAAAGGCAGATCAACGGAAAATTCAAACGCAAAAATAAGATTAAATCGATAAGGAAAATGGTAATACACAAAAAATGCAGTTCAACCGTACAAGGGGCATCGAAGATAAATCTTCTCTCCACGTAAAGTATAAAGTAGTATAAGTAAGTATTCTCATGCTCCCAACCCTCACTCTACCTCGCTCCTTCCATTTACCCAATCATCTCCCTCTGTTTTTGTCACGCCCCGCCGCTCGCTTCTCGCCTTCCTCCCCTCCCTCTCCCTCCTTCCACTCCCCCCTCACCCACTCCGTCTCTCTCTCCATTTGCCTCTCTTTTCCCATCCGGTCACTCTCCTCTCCGTCTACCTTCAAAAAGACAAATAGCTGCAGGAAAAAGAAGCGATTCGCACCTCAAAACCGTCAAATTTGAACATTTTTCTTGGAATAGGACAGTGAATATAAAAAAAATATTCCAAGGTCGAAGGTCGGACGATGCTTCCATTCACTGTCAAGTCTGTGTCGATATAGTCATTACCAGAATCATTTTCACCTCCTGCATGCGAGAAGGGAGAGAACGAGAGACCGAGCGAGAGAGAGAGAGAGAGAGAGAGAAGATGAGAGAAAGAGCGAGAGCGAGAGAGAGACCCAGCTGACTTTCAGTCTTGCAAGCAATCCTGCAGGTTGAATTGGTTGAGAATATCAGCCGTTGTTCGGGTCGACCGAATTAGCCATGAAATAAGTTTCAAGCTTATCTTCTGCACATACTGAAATTTAACAGTGGGTTTGAAGGAAGGAGAAGAGGTAGGAAACGCGAATGGATGGGTCGGCACAGGCAGAGAGGGTAGGCCGGCGCGAAATGTGGAATGGAAGAGGGAGAAATGGAGGGAACGGCAGGAAATGGAAGAGAGAGAGATAGAGATAGAGAGAAAGACGATGAGAGAGGAGGAAGCGAAATGCATAAGGCATTAAGCTGCACCTAGTTGAAACTGACAGTGCAACTGAAGCTTCTCAACTTCTTTACTGTAGAAAGCTCCGCCCCACGCCTGCACTCGGAGTCAAAGGGAACTTTTTATCAATGGCATCGGACCTTCAACTCTGTACCATTATAAGATAAAATTATTCTTTTCCCAATGGCAAAAAGGTAAAGTTTTACAATGCTTGTATTCCCTCACAATCCACTGCGAAAAATCTATGCTGGCATCATCCTCCATAAAGGCGAGTAGCTGCAACACCGGCGGAGCCCCCTCCTCCCGCACATAAGTGCCGGGAGAGAAGTTCCTCAAAAGCTCCGCTTCAAACACTGCAGTGGGGGCGAAGGAGAGTAGGAACTATCAGAGAGGCCAAGAGTTTTTGAGAGGAGAGAGAGGGAGGGGAAGAGGGGAGAGAGGAAGACGAGTATGACGGGGAAGTGAGAGGGGGGGTGAGAGTGGGGGGGGGGAGAGAGAGGGGGAGAAGAAGAGATATGGAGAGAGAGTAGCGGGATAGTGAGAGGGGGGGAGGGCAAAGGGAGGGAATAGATAGGAGGTGAGATAGATGGAGACAGAGGGGACGAGCTGAGTGCAAGAGGGAGGGCACAGTGAGGGAGGGAGATCGTGAGAACGAGTTGCATAAAGTGAGGGAGAAAAAGGGAGACAGAGGAAGTGAGAGAGAGGTGGAGGAGGAGAGAAAAGTCTTCAAATATTTATAACACTGATAATCCATCAATTTTGTCAAGCCTTTTATTTCGTCGTTTGGCAAAGTCTTGTCTTTATTACTGTCGTTCACCATTGCCATGTTGACCTACACTGTGTCACTCAGAAAATCATTTCATTTTTAAAATGTATTGCATTTTTTGTCCTCATTCTCTCACCAGTCAGCCTGGCTTCGTTGTTTTTCGTCATGTACGTTCCCGTAACGAATGGAGAGTACTTTTTGGGAGTACACAAGCGCATGTTTATGTCCAGATTCTGGAGCAATGACTCAGCGGCCTCTTGATTTTCCACGGCATTGAATCTGTTATTTCTTAAAAAAGAAGATCTAGAATTCCCTAAACCTCCAGAACTCTCAGTCCAGTAAGATCTCGAGATTCTAGAGTTTGCTTGCAGGTCCTCCACTTGTACCGACTGAAAACTGAAAAACAGAAGAAGTGCAAGCAAGACAGATGCAGCTGAAAACGCTCCAAAGGCTTTCAAGCGCGCACTATGTCGTAATTCGGAAAATTGGTGTTTAAGTCCCTCCTTGACCTGGTCGAGAAGATTCCTTATAGTTTTTTTCATGGCTAGGAGGGTCCCAGTGTTCCCAGCGAAAGATCAAATCTAACAAACCCTAAAACGGCGGCCTTGCCATCTCCCACTCTCACTCGCAACTCTTCCGCCTTCTCTGCCCTTCCCTCCCTCCTTCCCTCCCCCCCTCCCTCCCTCCCTCCCTCTCTCCCTTCCTCGCTCCCTCCCCCCGTCCCTCCCACGCCCTTCTCTCTCTCTCTTTCTTCCTCTCTACCCCTCTCCCTCCCTCTCAGGCGCGTGCTGACCACCGTACCCTAAAAGGCGGCTTTCAAATTCGGAAAAAAGGCGCTGAAAGGGGCCGTTGGTGGCACGCTGCCGCTGGCACAGGTTCGGGACAGGCTCGGGCCAGTTAGCTAGAGGTTTCAGGTTCGGGACAAGCTCGGTAAAGGAAACTGCAGCTGAAACCTATGCCGTACAGTACCTCCCAGGTCAGAGACCATTGGATCAACCATTGGAATTGTTACCAACCATTGGTCTGGGCCCAGCCAACCATTGGATTCAATGATTGCCAACCATTGGCTAGCAATGGTTGCGAACCATTAGGACAGCCAACCGTTGCCACTCCGAAGAACAACATTGCGCTCGCTTCATGTGTGAAGTGAAAAGCGGGGAAAGACACGGCATGGAGGGAGATGTGCATGGGGGCATTGCACAACACATGCGTGCAAGAACTTGTTAAAAAATTCAAGCATAACATAGTCATTGGTGGGACTTGAGCTACGTGAACTGGCCATGCACCCAACATTAGGCTGCATTGGCTCCACTTTCTTTCTTTGGCGTTGAACTTCAGAATGCTAGAACTTGGATGGATGTGGGACTCGTGGTTTCCAAATTTTCTACTCATGGTTCCCAGTTACTTTACTCGTGGTTCCCAGTTCTTTTAGTCGTGGTTCCCAGTTATTTTTACTCGTGGTTCCCAGTTCTTTTACGCGTGGTTCCCAGTTCTCTTACTCGTGGTTCCCAATTCTTTTACTCGTAGTTTCCAGGGCTTTTACTCGTGGTTTCCCATCTCCGAATGCTCTTTATCCGTTCCACAAGCTCCGCAGCAGCTCTCTTGCAGGTAAGCCTGTAGAGCTTCCGGCCATGGCTGCCGGATGGGGAACGGGAACTGAAACTGGAGGGTGATGCGCTGCCTTGCACATTGAGGCGCCACGTGGCAGCCATGGCGATGCCCGCCGCTTGCAGGCCCCTCCACCAGCTGTCGCTTGCGGACCTTGTGGGAGCCATGGCGTCTCGAAAGGTGTGGCACGGCTGCCTCCTGTAGGGCATATACTGAACGAGGACGAGCATTTCTTTTTTTGGAAAATGCAGGGGAGTGAAGTGTGATTGTGCTTCCATTTTTGAAGAATTTGACCGATTATCAAATTTGAGACGGAAGAGGCTGTGACGATAAGAGAGAGGGAGAGAGAGAGAGCGCGGGAGATAGAGGCTATGCAACGCAGACACGCATAATTTTGATGTTTACAGCGACGTGCTCTCCTTTTCGATCTCTCCTTCTCCTTGCTCTCCATTTTTCCTATCCCTCCATTCGCTCTCTCGCCTTCTCCCTCTCTCCCTCTCCATCTCCCTCCCCCTCCCTCTTCCTCCCCACCTCCCTCCACCCCCCTCCCTCCCTCCCTCTCCCTCCCCCCCCTCCCACTCCCTCTCCCCTGGTCTCCCTTCTTTCTCCCTCTCTCTCTACCTCCTCTCTCTCTCTGTCTCTCCCCCCCCTCCTCTCTCTCCTCTCTCTCTCTCTCTCGCCTTGGTGCTCTCAGGTCAGCCAGTCTTGCGTCCTCCGCTATTTCTTGGACCGCGCTCGGCAGCTCAACGAAGGCAGCAATGCAGTAGTGGAGCTAATGAAGGTTCCGGAAAATCTCGAAGCTCTCTCCTCAGAGAGTGCGTCGGCAGGTGCAGGGAGGACTCTCGAAGGTGTTCCCATTCTCGTCAAAGGTGAAGCTCAGTCTTTGTCATAGCTTCTCGTTGCCTTTATTGCACCTTCCTTTCTCTTTCGCTTTCTCTTTCCCTTTCGCAATGCTACGTTGTTGGCATCGCATGATCTTCAAACTTTTTCACGATGTTGTTGCTTCCGGTTCTAACACGTGGATGCAAGTTGATCCAGACATGGATAATTGCTTGTCGTTTTTCAATTCTGACAACTTCACTCGTTTCACTCCCTGCAATGCTCCCCAGACTCATTGGATGTCGACGGCTTTCATACTTCGTGTGGCACAAGTTTGTATGCACAAAGACCTCCTGCACAGAGGGATGCTCTCATAGTAGCTCGCCTGCGGGAGTTGGGAGCTGTGCCCATCGGAAAAACTAACCTTCCGGAAGTGAGTTGGGCTCAGTTCTCTTATGTTTATGAATATGTGGAAAATCTTTCCTTATGAAAACTTGTGTGATTCACTTAATGCTGCTAGGCTGTGAAGGTTCAGATGGATCAGCTTTTTCGAGTGCAGAAACTTGCATTCTGAAAAGTGATTTGTCGACTGTTTCGGTTGTGAATCCCATTCGCGGACTTAGATTCTCAAAGACTGGTCGTTGCATGTGCTGAAATGGAAACGTTTGAATGGGTGCAGTTTTCCCTTGATGTCCAAAGCTTCAACAAACTTTTTGGGGTGACTGAAAATCCCTATTCTGCTGGAATCACAGCTGGTGGAAGTTCTGGGGGTGAGTGGCAGCTCGGAATTAAATTTATGGAATTCCATTGGCCTCTAGCTTATCTGCCCTTGCCTTTATATCCATGCAAACTATCGAAGATAATCACCTTCATTTGGATTCACGGACTGCCGATTTCTATGCTGTTTTTGTACCGTAGAAGCCATCATCTAGCCCATTTTTGGGGTTCCATGTTTCAGGCAGCGCTGCAGCAGTTGCATTGGGAATGGTTCCGTTGGCAGTTGGGACCGACTGGGCGGGATCGCTGCGGATACCTGTAAGCTCATCCTTCTCCTCCTCTCTCCAATATCCTCTCTCTCTCTCTTGTTTTTATATATATGGCTTTCTCATATTGTATTGGGCCGCCATTGAACCAATGAGGGGAGGGGCTTCGCTTGTTACCCTGTTGTTTTTTGGACTCCTGTTCCTCTCTCCCTCTCTCTCTCTCGCTCTCTCTCTCGCTGTCTCTCTCTCTCTGTCTCTCTCTCTCTCTCTCTCTCTCCCTCTCTCTCTCTCTCTCTCCCTCTCTCGCTTTCTCTCTCTCTCTCTCTGTCGCGCTCCTCCTTCAGGCTTCCTTTTGTGGAGTCTGCAGCATGCGAGCTTCAAGGGGAAGAATGACAATAAATGGCAGCGATGCCATTCTTCCTCCCATGCCGACTGATTCGAAGGAGACGGGGGAGGTGTATGTTGCAGGAGTGTTCACGGTACTCTCTCTTTCTTTCTCGATATGCCGATATGTACCTTCCTTAGGAGACAAATCAAAATGATTGATGGAAGGAAGGGATGCTTCAAAGGCTGCTTCTGCTTCTGCATGGACTAAGTGAACAGATGTACGTTCTCGACTTCCAGAATCTTTACTAAAGGAAGCCAACCTGTTTAGGGTGCTTTTCATTCTCGGGCAATAGGATGAGCTTTGCATATGCTCCTGCTAAGGAGAGTGAAGAGAACGATGCAGCTTAAACTATACGCTTTGAATAATTCTAACTGCTTGTAAGAACATCTCATGTCGCATTTTGTAGAGGACTATTTTGGACCTTCAGTATGCTATGGCTGCGCTTTTGGAGTCCCCTCAACCAGAAACTTCCCTCAGTTCTCCTTCTGGGGAGGAGGGTATTATTGGAAATAGTGTTACTTTGGGCGTTACAAAACAGCTTCCGGGTGTACCAACAGACAACAGAATCTTGGCTGCATTGGATGGAATTCTGGACAAGTTGAGTTCGCCGTCGTTGGGAAAGCTGAAGGAGAGAGAGGGAGAGCTTCAAATGGGAGGAGGAGGGAGAGTGGGTGTCCGTATTATCGGCAAGGAGTTGGAAGCACCTGACTGGAATTGGAGAGATATGGACAAGGCTCTTAAGGTGTTTGGCCCCTTATTGCTTTCCTTTCCTATTCTTTTCATACCTTTCTTTCATGTAGAATCTATGTGTCAGTGTGTATTTATGCTCTCAATAACATATGTTATGAGAAGTTATGCAACAGCATGTATGAACAACATTGGCCAATTCGCACATCTTGTTGAAGAGAAGCGCGAACGTGTGAATACAGCAACTCTAGGCCATACAAAGAGGACGTATAATTCTCTATTACTTCTTGTATTAAACCAGCTGCTTATCTCTTTGCAGGTATTCTCAGCGGGTTGGAACTTAAAGACTGAGACTGAGCTTGAATCTCGCAAGCGGCGAGTGGAGTGGGCCCTTGAAGTCGAAGCTCGGCAAAGGGCAGCCATGGAGGGCTTCTTCGCCTCCTCGGGAATAGGGGCATGGATTCTACCAGGTTAGTTCATAGAGCTTTGAGTTCGATATTGGGGTCATTAGGTTTTGGATTGATCGGATTCAGGAACACTTCTAGGGTTTCCAAAGCCCAATGACAGTCTATACTTCTTAAAATATTGAGGGAGACGTGGTCTTTTTTCAGTTCTTTCCTTGAAAGCACTGAAGCACTGAAACTTGCACTACCTATTGCAGCCAATGACATCATCTGACGCAAGATTTTCATTGTCCAGTATGTGGGGTGCTTCCCTTTGAGCACAATTTTGAGCATAAAGCCTTCAACGTGAACGGGCAGGAAGCTTCCTATTGGAGGCCCCTTAGAGGCTATGTGGCCCCCTTCAGCGTGAGCGGCCATCCGGTCGTTACAATGCCTCTCACGATGGTGGATGGACTCCCCTGCGGAATTCAGGTGCTGTTTCATTATGGCGATGCGCCTCTTTAGGGTTTTTAGGGCATGTTTAGGGTTTGCTGGGAAGGGGGAAGGAGTTAAGCATCTCATAAAGTACTTGAAATAAGCTTCAATGTGACCCTAAAAACTTTGCTAACCCTAAAATCTCTAAGGACTCGAAGAACCCTAAAAGCCGTGGCAGTCATTCAGATGTTTTGGTGCGTGAGCTTCAGATGTGTGCAGTCTGTTACAGACAGAGGGGTCGTGTTCACACTAGAGTTGTGTCTGCGCAGTTTCTGGTCAAGTCAAGCCAAGTCAAGCCAAATCACGTCAAGTCAACTCAAGTCAAGTCAATGCAGGTCAAGTCAAGTCAAGGCGAGTCAACTGTCTCACGCGTGTGGGAGATTGGTGGGAGGGAGCAGGTGGTAGGGCGGATGGGCCGAGACATGGACCTGCTCTCCATCTGCTTACAACTGGAATCGGCTCTCGGCCAACTGCGACCGCCTGAAAGTTTCCTTAGTTTTTTTCCACGGGCTGAAAAGCAGATGCAGGCGAAGTTATGATTTTTCAAAAAGAAGTAATCTCAGCCGAATATCTTTTTTGGGTACTTTGGGAACACTTCCGATACCTTGCTCTGGGGGGCATGTTTATAGAATGTTGTAAATTGTTAAATGGAAGGTTTTCTTTGTTTTTGTTCAACGATGAAGGAGGAGAGCCAACCCGATGGTTAGCTCTAGTGCTACCTTTGCGTGGTGCAGGAAATGACTATTGTCCTCGTCGATTTGTTGTGCCATGATTGGCGAATGTGCATGTTTGGTTCAGCTTGTGAGGCTCTAAAGGTGTGTGCAAACTCCACAAAACTGGTAATAAAACTTAAATCCAGTTAATGTGAGCAATCTATGACGTAAAACATACATCCTTTCTTTCTTTCTTTCTTTCTTTCTTTCACATGTGTTATTGCGCACAATATGCAATGAGAACAGGCCACGAGTCTGGACTTTTATAAGACTAGGCGCGTGCTCAGTGCGAATAGAAACCACGAAACTCTAGAAACTCCCGTGTAGAAAATCGAGGTACTGTACTGTACTGTACTGAATACCGTACTGAAAACCGTACTGAATACTGTACTGTATTAAATATCCTACGGTATTGATATTGTACTGAATATTGCATTGAAAATCGTACTGGATATATCGTACTGATAGTGACGAGATAAATACGATACGGTATGGTGAATCAGGTGCCATATCGTATCGATACGATACAGTGCCTGCCCTGCTCTGAGCGCTGCACTTCAGCTGTGAGAGCCCTGGAGGAACCTGCAAAAAGGCATCCCTACAATATGAAAATACAGCCGTAATGGCACTTCTAGATTACAAAAGTTCCTCTGTGCCCTGACATGCATCAATGAATTCTAAAATGCAGTTCTGGAATCGTAATATCTCTGAATTAGCGTGGAAGTGAACCTTGGTTGCAGTGCATATGTGTTTTTCTTCTAGAGTTTTGGAGCTAAGCAGGCAGTCTGAACCGCCTTCATATAGGCAGGGTTCGGTAATTCGCACCTTTCAATACGAATTCCTTCTCCTATCTTTTGGCTCCAACAGACCGCCATGTCCGGCTCTTCGGTGTCAGTCTTTTGCGGTGAGTCTTATTGCTTCCAATTCTCGTTTTCCCCTTGTTATTTCATTTATTTTTTGTCTTTTCGGATATGCTGCAGGCAGCGGCTGTCAGCCTCATCCCTCGTTTCTTCTGTTTCAACTACATTAAAACTCTATATATTGTTTCGCTCAGATACCTCAGCTATGGTCCAATTTGAACAGGAAATTTGGACGAGCGGGTGACGGAGCGCATTCTCTATGACATCATGATAGAAGCAGGTCCTTTGGCTGGCGTGAAGATCATCAAAGATAAGGAGAGTAAGAAGTCCAAGGGCTATGGTTTTGCCGAATATGAAACAGAGATTGGAGCTCAGTATGCTATCAAGCTCTTCTCTGGCCTTGTCACTCTCTTCGGGCGCACTGTTCGCTTTGCGGTACGTTTTGAGTGCACTGTGGTAGCTTGCAAAGAAAATTGTTGTGATAGTGGCCGTTTTTTTACATCGCCAAGTTGCAGTATTGTCTTGCATGTCTGCCTGTGTATCATGTCTGCATAGTTCTTTTAGCCTTTTCCCTAATTGAATGCTACATTATTTGATAACTTAGACTATGTTAACTTTCTTTCAATGTTGGTGCTAGATTTCTTGCATTGATGGTTCTATGTCCCTCTTGTCCCCACTCTCATTACAGCTCTCTGATGGAGGCCGCACCTCAGCTGGCTCTGCTGAAAAAGAGAAAGCTCTGAATGGTCGAGATCTTGATGCACCTCACGATACCTCGTTCGGATTTCCATCGATGGCGCCTCTACCACAGAGCCGTTCTGCACCACTTCTCTCTTCCTCGGCAATGCCTGGTTATTCTCCTTTACTTCATAGTCACTTATCGTCGACTTCACAAGGAGGTAAGTTTAATGCTTCTCAGCATCTCCTTGCCATAACAAAACATGTCAATGCGAATGCAATTGTGTTAGCGTGAGCGTGAGCGTTCGCATGTTGCCTGTAAATTTGTCCCTTCATGTGTTGCATGTTTCCCTCCTCCAGATCCTGCTCTTCTCCAGCAGTACTTCGGATACGGTTCTCACTACAGTGCAGGCATTCCCTTTCAACAGCCCTTAGTTTTTCAGCACGAAATGCCTCATGTATCCAGAATGCAAGTACCCTGGGCTCCCTCCCTGAGCTACTTTCCGAATCACTCGTCAATGCCTTTCAATCGGTAAGAAACTCCCTCTTTCTCTTTCGCCCCTCTCTCCGCTCTCTTTGTAAAGCTTAGATGGAAGCGCTACATAGACTTGATGTTGTGTTGTAAGAATCGATTAGGAAAAGAGCAGTTTTACCTTCCTTCAACCCCGAGCTTGAACTATCAAAACGTCCTTTTAATATTAGGGCTATTTGTATGGTGTGTGTGTTTTGGTATGTCGCTTCGGTCCCCTCCAACCCTATTATAGTACTTTGGCACCTTCGAGGAAGGTCAGCAGCATGCTGAAGCCCCTCGAGGATTTTCAATTCCAGTTTCTGGTATCAAGTAACTGCACACCGTTTTCTCCTTTGATCGGTAATCAAATGCATGTTTCTTTTGCCTTGTGATGGAAATTTTCTAGACAATAGAAGAGTAAGCGGGAATTCCTTTGTTCGGCAACCCTCCACTTCTGGAGTTTGGGTGGATATCCATTGAAGGTACGGTGTATTTCATGAGCCGATCAGAGCTAGGCACATCAAACAAAACCTGTTCAAGGCAACCTGGAGTTGGCCCATGCCTCTCAAGGTTCCTTCAATGGATGTCGACCCTTTTGTGTATATTGGAATGAGGCTTTTCTTTTTTATCCAAATACAACTGAACAGACCCCGCGGAGCGCCCCTCTTTCTTCTTTTACAATGTTCAGAATTTAAAGTCACCACCTAGTAGGGGAAAATGGGGAAAGGAAGGGGGGGGAGGGAGGGAGGGAGGGAGGGAGGGGAGCGAGACAGGCAGAGTGGGAGGCTCCCAGATCTGAATTTCGAGAATTTGTTTTGAAGGAACAGTACTTATTTCGCTGTTACTAAGTGCGCAGTAAAACTAGTTCTAATTTCAACATCCAGAAGTGTGAAACTTTGTTAGTTAGAGACCCTCGTATGGAGAAAGCGTCCATAGTATGAGAGCTATACCCTCTGTGCAACCACTAGCAAAGGCATTGCACCTCGAGAACTAGTGTCACTCAACCCTACACTGGTCAGCCCTTCAACCGTCGGCCTCAAACAGAGACACATCATTGATCGCTTAGGGTAGGCCGGCCATTGGTTGCAAACATTGGCAGAAGTTGGTTGGGTTGACCTACCTATCACAGAAGAGATTGACCGAGGTTGGTTGAGCCGCCCAATCAATGGTTTTAAGATTGTTAACGGATGGTTGGGTGCTGCCCTTTCAGACAGCATCCATTTCAATGTCATTGTCGCATTCGACAGAGACGAAGATGTGGAATAAATACTCTTGTTTCTGTTCAAGAGGCACATCCAGGCCGGTGTCCATTCACAAACAAGCTGACGGCTACAAATTCAGCAAAAGCCCCATGAGAAAGAAGAAACCCTTAAGACCTACAGAAGGACCTGATTTTGAAGTAAACAAAAGTGAAAACTTGAACTGCCTCCTTCAACGATAGCGAGAAGCTGTCGCTAGTGGTGGCCGACTCTGCAAGCAAACTGCAGACAGAAAGGGAAGGACCATATGCGTTTGCTTTGAGCTTGATCTCATGCCTCTACGGTACAGAACAATATTATCTTCTACAGACAGCCTTTGAGATCATCAGCAAGACACGGTGAAACTGATCAACCACAACCATAACCACGCTTCATCTATTTTCAATGAGAGATAGAAGTGACGTCAATTACGCCCGGGAACGACAGCGAGGTGGAATAGCCAAGTAAGTCACCATCATTTACATATCCGACCATTCCAAAGGGGCCAGCTCTGAAACATCCATGAGGGGAGGTGCTCCATCTCCCACACAATAGGTGGATTAGACTCACTGAGGCACAACATTAACCTTTTTGAGGTAAGACACAGCAGTTGCTCTATTTTAAGTAACCTGTGCTCAATAGAAGGACAACGGGAAGCAGAGGAGTCGAATACCCTCATAGACGGAGAATAAAACTGGAAGGAAGTGGGCATTCAATTAGCTCTCATCACCATCCTCTCCCTTGTGATGGTGGTCATCATGGTGCTTGGCCTCATCCCCAGCATCCTCCTGTCAGCAAAGAAAGGACAGTAGAGTGAATATGCAGGCGCACATTCAGCGAGCCAATGCGAAAAAATGCACCCACGCAACAATTACAATACTCAGAAAATATACAGACGGACATAAGTTGTTTGCAAGGGCGCGAGAGAGTCAAGTGACTTGGCACAGACGGAGGATGCAAGTTTAGAAACACAGAGTCAGTCGAGAACACCAACCTGCATGTCCGAAGTCCAAAGGGTGAGATTGTCCCGAAGAAGCTGCATGATCAAGGTGCTGTCCTTGTATGATTCCTCGCCTAAAGTGTCAAGCTCTGCAATCGCTTCGTCGAAAGCCTGCGTCCAAGCAAATCAGCATTTTAGAACCTTTCGAAAAACATCAAACCAACAGATGCAAGCAAGATTGAAAGCTGTCAGCATCAACAAACGGATAACTGCAATACAAATGGCCTCAACGATGCAGCGTAGGAAGAGCAGAGGCACTTTCCCTGGGGTGTCTTAAATGAGTAATTTCCAAGAATCAGCTCAAGCCCGACACCAATACTGGCTTCAAGAGAATCTCTACCTGCTTTGCGAGATTGCATGCCCTCTCAGGCGAGTTCAGAATCTCATAGTAGAAGACGGAGAAGTTCAAGGCCAGACCAAGACGAATGGGATGCGTAGGCGCCAACTCCACTAAAGCAATTTCCTGAACATCGCCAATTCCTTGTCAGCTAATCGTATCAACTCCGACATCAAAGAATGTACGGACAGCATAAAAAACAGAAGCAGATACGAATGTTAGAAAAGACTGGCAGTAAACGAGAGGTAACCCAAAAAAATGAAACTGGCATTAGAAAGCATGCAGGCTTGTTCCAAGAAATCAGTTTGCTGCCAGTAAGGGAGTCCAGGGAGCCAAAATGAGAACATACTTGTGCGGATTTGTAAGCCAGCAACGTGCTTTCTGCGGCCTCCTTCCGTTCAGGACCAGTCTTGAACTCGGCAAGATAACGATGATAGTCGCCCTTCATCTTAAGATAAAAGACCTTAGATTCTCCAGTGGTAGAAGAAGGGACCAGGTGAGTGTCCAGAAGGTCCAAAATGCTCTCGCAAATCGTGCTCAACTCGGCCTCCACCTTCGCTCTGTATTCCTTAATCATCGCTACATGGTCCTCGTTGCCCTTGCTTTCTTCCTTCTGCTCAATCGATGAAATAATTCTCCACGATGCACGACGAGCGCCAATCACGTTCTTGTACGCGACAGACAACAAGTTCCGCTCTTCCACCGACAGCTCCTCCACATCCACCGTCTTGGCCACCTTCTCCATCGCCTCTACCATCTCATCGTACCGCTCTGCCTGCTCGGCCAGCTTGGCCATGTACACATTCTCTTCCCGCTCGGCAGACATGCTGCCTGCTCTTCAAATCGACCTCACACACAGTTTCCTCTCCCCCTTCTTCCTTCCTCTCCACCTACAAATTTCCTCTCTCCCTCTCCTCTCTCCCTCTCTCTCTCTCCTTCCTCTCCTCCGCAAGCAGTAGCAGGAAGCAGAGGACCTGCTCTTTCAGGGAGGGTCCTGGCCGGCACCAACCAACCAACCAGGCGGTCCGCCCCCCGGAAGGGCAGGGCAGGGCAGGGCAGGGATCTGACGGTCCAGGGACGCCCAATCTAAGCGGTCAATATCGGACGGTCGATAATGAGCACACGAGCAGACAAAGGGCACATAAAAAACAAAGTAGGGCACAAAAAAAATGTTTCGACGAATCGTGCTTCGTCTCGGTTCTGGTGAAAACTTTTTTAGGGTCCATACGGCTCTCCCATTGGGTTAAAAAACATTAATTGGGCAGAAATAAATGTTTGAATGCTTTCCAAATGGCAATAAACTCGTCAGGGGAAATTTATTTATTTTTGTAAAGAATTTTATGGACTTTCGCACGGGCGTACGGACGGCCCCCGGGGGATGTCGGTGCCATTTAAGGCCGCTCAGATGGTCTGAACGGACGACCTCCAAACGCGAGAAGAGTTCGTTGCTGGCTGAAGCAGAACGCGAATCCGCAGTGGCCAATGGGAGCCCTCTCCCGCAGGTGTGAAGATTTTGTTGTTGCACCTTGCGACCATGCGAACCACTTTTGTTCGATGTCATCGAAAGAAGGTGATGTGGCATTGGCCTAGAGATGGCCATGATGATGCCATCAAATGTACATGGACAAAGTCGCATGGAGAACCACGAAGAACTGGCCGCAAAGGACCTAAGAAAGAACATCGAAACTGCAAACTTAATGAGCGGGAGGTCCAGAATGCGGCCCGAATGCTTGACTTCATCGCATCTCATGTTATTGGAAGAAATTGACGATGAGGTGATGATGATGATGGGATGCTATTGCATGTTATGTTGTTGTTCTGGTGGATATCATGGCTAGGACCAATGTCACAATGCGCAATGAAGTTGTTCAACATTCGATAAACCATTCAAGAATGTTGTCAGCTTGGAATTCATGGCTCAAAAATCGATGTTGACTTGTTTGTTCTAGAGTTTGCTACTTTTAGTTTGCAGCAGATCCTGGCCATCGTATTGGAAGTCGGGCTTCTACGCCATGACACGTGTAGTCAGGATTCGGCCTCCGAGCATCAGGCACTTGCAAGAACTTAGCTCAACTTCGTGTCCTGTTTGTTGTGCCCTGAAATACAGATCACGCCTTCCAGCAGAGAGGAGAAACGGAGGAAAGACAGAGGGGAGGGGCGAGGAGGAGAGCGGGGGAGAGGCCGAGGGGGGAACAGGGAGAGAAGCGAGGGACGGGGGGAAGGGGAGAAGGAGAGGGCGGGAGAGGGAGAGGGGGGAACAGGGAGAGAAGAGAGAGGGGGTGGGGGGTGAGGAGTGGGGAGGGAGAGTGGCAAGGGAAGGGGAGCGGGAAGGAGAGGGGGGCAGAGGGGGGAGAAGGGGGAGGAAGGGGCTGTAGAGGGAAGGTGAAGATGGAAAAGGAGTGGGAAGAGGGATGAGAGAGGGAGAGAGAGAGAGAGCTACCTGACCACTGACTAGCCATGGGCG
Organism: Zygnema circumcarinatum; assembly: GCA_037447605.1. NCBI lineage: Eukaryota > Viridiplantae > Streptophyta > Zygnematophyceae > Zygnematales > Zygnemataceae > Zygnema > Zygnema circumcarinatum. The sequence goes on along the minus strand of CM074811.1, from coordinate 773,837 downwards.
AGGCAGCCGATCTGAAAGAGTTAAATTTTGAGAATGGAGACAATACAAGCGGCTGCGCTGCCCCTCCCTAAAGACCGTCTTGAGACAGGCAGACAGACAGACCGCATTTCTGACCAACTCAAGAAGTTCTCTATGCTCCCACATCCGTTCAATGACGGCTGCACCGTTTGACCGCTGCTTCTATCTCACAGATTTTGCCGGGCGACTTATTGCCGCGCCACTCTGTGAGAGACGCGAATGCTAGATTTCTGAACATCTGTTCTATGCACACACATAACAAAAGACAAAAAAACTCTCAAGTCAACTAAATTTTGAGCTCACTATAACCTACTTCTAGACCTGTTTACCCCTCCCTCCTGTCTAGGCAAGGTCACATAGACTGTGTATCCATCCCGTTCCATTCAATTCGAAAGTAACAGTATACAAATACAAACCAGAATGGCTTCTGGTGTAAATAGGCCCAATGAGAGACCCATGTCTCAAGTCCGTTCGCCGCTCTGCAGTAACAAACCTCGTCCAATATACACTGTCCCTATTGCCTCCTCCTCCTCCCACTGAAGGTTACTCGTCTCACCTCTCTCTCCCCTCTCGCTCCAAACAAAACCACCAGGAGTGTGCTTTGCTCTTTCTCCTCCCTCATCTCTCCCTATCCCAAACCCTTGGCCTTCAACACCACATGAAGTAGTCCTGCAGTGATGTTTCTGTCGTTCAATTCTTCTTCCCAAACACAATTCCCACATACCCCTCTCTCCTCTCCCCTTCTCCCGTCCTTCCTCCCTCCCATCCACATCCGTCTACAATTACAAGAAGGGCCAATCCGGCCCACAATATCAAGTACAGCGCCCCTCCACCCCAAGCTTCGCCCTCAGCTTGATCTGCTTCATAGCCCCTCTCATACTCTCATTGGCCATCTCTCTCACTACTACACTCTCACTCATGAACTCTTCGTGGCCCCTTCTCAACAGGCCGGGAGAGGAGGGGCTTTGAGGACTGGCCGAGCCTGCAGGAGAGAGAGATAGAGAGGAGGAGGCGGCACGTTGCGGAATTTCCAGCTTTCTTGGAGCAGAAACCATCACTATGGGAGCGGACCCCGGCTTCTCCAAATATTTGAGAAGCTGCTTCACCTTAACACGGAGGCGAGTAGAACTTTCTACAGCAGTGAGCTGCATGAGAACAGGGATCAGCTCTACTGCTAAGTGGCAGAATTTCCTTGACTGAGCACAAGCAGCTAAAAGAGCCGAAACCGCAACCTCTCTCCCTCTCTCTGAACCCCTCTCAATCTCAGCTCTCAACCCACGAACAGCTGTGGGAGCCTCCACCAGTGCCACTCTCCCTTCCTCTACCGCTGTGAGAGTGTAAATCACTGCTACTGCCTTCTCCGCAGCTTGAATCTCTGGAGAAGCTTCTAGAACACCCAAAAGCCCCGGAATGGGTTTCGCGCTAAGTACTTTTGAGCGGTTACATTCACAGCCCACCAAGTTATAGAGGGCGTGTGCAGCATCACAACGCCCCTGGGCAGTTCCGAACGAGAGGAGATTGACGATGAGAGGGATGCCTCCCGCCTCTCCTATCACTGCTTTGTGTTCTTCTCCCGCTGCGAGAGTGAGGAGGACCGCTACGGCAGCCTCTCTCGCGGGGAGGACGGGGCAGCGCAATAGCTCCACAAGGCGTTGAATGGCGCCGCCCTTTACCATCGTTTCCTTGTTTCTGCAGGGAGAGAAAAGGTGTGAGAGGGAGATGGAGAGGGAGGAGGGGGAGGGTGTGAAGAGAGAGGGAGGGAGAGGGAAAGGGTGTGAGAGAGAGGGAGGAGACATGGAGGGAGAGAAGGGAAGAGTGGGAACGGAATGAGAGGCCAAGAAGGCGCGTTTCGGCAGCATTCCATCCAGAGGGGTGGAGGAAGAGAGTGAGGAGGAGAAGAAATAAGGGGGAAGGGGGGCAAGATGACCAGGTGAGGGGAGGATAGGGGAGAAAGGAGGGGAGGAGGTGGGAGAGAGTGGGAGAGAGTGGGGTGGGAGAGGTCAGGGGGGGAGAAGGGTGTTTGAGAAGGACAGAAAAGGATATGATTTCAGGGATAAAGAAGAGAGAAGAGGGAGAAGTGAGGGAAGGATGGGAGGGAGGAGCAGTGGGAGGGACCACAAGGATGAGAGTGATGCAGGGAAGCGGCGGGAGGAAGAGACTATACGAAGGAAGAAGATCAAAACAGGAAGGAAAAAGACTGATCTACATAAAGATCGGAGAACGATGCAAGCTAAGACAAAGTGGCTGAAAGAATAGAACCAAGATCGATTTGAATTCAACAATACAACCTAAACCATTCACAGAGGATCTGCAATGTCCCCGCCATTTGCAGATCCACAAAGATACACAGTATCTGTACAGAAAGAAATCCCAAAAGGTCCACCAAACAATCCATCGAATAAAGAAGCCAAAAGGACGGCAACAATGCAGAGAAGCAGCAAGTGAAAACAACCAAAACTGAGCATAAAAGAGAGGAAGACTGCAACGGAGATCAGAGCAAAGAAACATCCCAAGAAAAAAAGGATCGAAGGGGGGAGGGTGGAGCCACAAAACGACATCCAAGGACATTCCCAGGGCTTTTAAACAAATGTCTAAAAAAAGAAAAGGGAATTCTACATACCTCGCATTTCCGATGGCCAAATTGCAGAGCGCAAGAGCAGCATTCTCCACTCCCTCCATGTCCTCTCCCTCCATAAGCGCGAGAAGGGGCGGGATAGCTCCCGCGTCTGCAAACTTTACTCTCGCCTCTGGGGAGGTGCGGGCGAGCACTCTCACGACCCGCGCCGCCTCCCTCTTCTTCTCTCTCTCCTTCTCTTTGCCTCCCCCCTTCAAGCACCGCACAAGCTCCCCATAATCGGCCGAAGATGGCTCCACAAAGTACGAAAACTTCTCTGCATTCTCGCCCCCTCCCACACTCCTCTCCTCACCCGCGGGCGAAACCACATTCTTGCTGGAGGGCCCACCTATCCCCATTTGTACCCCATTAGCAGTTCCCTTTCCAGTGGGCAATACGAGAGGCCCAGAAACGGAGCTGAGCGGCCCTCTCACTGCGGGAGTGCCCTTCCCACGCTCTCCCAAGAGACCAAATGAGGTGTATGAGCGTCTGAGCGCCGGCTTCTCCCCTGAATGAAAGCGATTTTTCTGCAGTTCTGCATTCCGTTGCTCAGGACTGTCTAAATGCTCGCCGTTCAGAAAATCCGCCTCAGCTCCGCATCCGAGCCCCCATGAGAAACCGAACTGGCGGAGGTGCTTGGCAGAAGGAACACCTTTTTCCGCCGTCGCTGGGACCTTGGGAGCAGCGGCAAGAGGGGGAGGAGGCTCCTTGCGCCACCTGCCCCACAGACGTCCCGCCCACCCTCCCGCTCTCTCCTTCTCCTTCTCCTTCTCCTTCTCCTCCTCGGCCGCCCTCCCACTGCTTTTGCTCCTTTTCTGCCCCTCTCCCAACCTCTCCCTTCGTCCACTCCTCTCACTCACCACATCCCGCCCCTCCCCATCCTTTTCTGGCGACACCGCCGCCGTCGTTGACCTAAAGTCGATCCTTCCCAAAACCTCTGACTTGGACCTCCCCCCTCGCCCCTCCCCTCTCGCTCCCCTCCCTCTCCAGACGTGCGAGTCCGCGCCCACTCCCCCTGCCTCCTCCGACCCCGAGGAGGGCGACACCGCCTCGTCCAGCACGGACCGCGGCGAGTCCGGCTCGCCTCCCGCCGCCTTCTTTATCAGAAAGGCGCGCGGCGGCGCCATGCACCTCCAACCCCAACCCTAACCCTAACTTTGTCGTACCTCTCAATCCTTCCCCCCTCTGCCTGCACCCTCCCTCCCTCCCGCTCCTCTCTCCCTCCTCTCTCCCTCCTCTCCCACCTCTCTCCCTCCCTCCTAAAGCCCCGTCCCGTCCCCAGCCCCCTCCCCGCCCGCCTCCTTCCCGCAGGCAGCCATCGGCGCCAGCTGTCGCGCGGAGATCGCACGAGGAGGGACCCCCATCGGAGGGCGAGCGGGGGGAGGCAGGCTGGCGCCAGCTGGCGGCCTCTAGCCGGCCGGCAGGGGCGGGGGCGGGGGCGGAGGGAGGGGACCCTCGATTCGCGCAGACCAGCCGGCGCGATGGCAGAGGGAGGAATTTGGGCCGTCGGAGGAGGCACGTGGCGAGCAGGCCGGAGATCCGGGTGATAGACGGAGGAAAATTGCCGGTGAAAAGTTGCCGGCTAAGGATTTGGCCGGCGCTGGAGGGTTTTGGAGGGGGTTGGAAAGTAATCGGTAAGTGTACGGAAGGAGGGGGGGCGGGCGGCCAGGGTTGGACGGGAACAGGGGGGAAGTGTACGGCAGGCGGGAGGATCTGTGACATACGGACAACGTGTACGGAAAAAATTGGCTGAGAAATAGGACAGGACGAATGGTACATTTACGGCCGTTGGCGGGTAGTGCTGGCGGCGATGGGCGACGTGCCACCTGGCGGGAGTCGTTGTCGTACCTGCCGAACAAAGCCGTACAAACAGTACGGCCAGGGAAGGAGCTTTACCGCGTGGCGAGTTTCGATTGCGCCACGTAGGGACCATGGTACGGAAATCTACCCGTATGGACAAAAGCAGAATCGAGGGGATCGACAAATTTGACCAATTTTCTGTCGTTTTCTGCAACGCTTCCGGGGAATCCCTCGCACATGCGAGGGGACATGATGGCAGAACGGGGGCGGTACAAAACAGTCGTCGCACGTGTGGACGGAGGTCCGTATTCGGTTGGACCGCACGTGCGAGCACGGTGTGACACGTGCGGAGGGAAACAGTTTTCATGCCACGGCGGCAGGATTTCAACGAAAGAGGGGTAGCCACGTGGACCACCCTCGTGGTGGCACGTGACAGCCGCACATTTTAAGAAATTTTTTGAAGGCCGCGTGGCGGCCGTTAAAAGGGGGAGGTCAATTTCGGGCAGGGAATATTTTCGTCTGCCCGAAAAAAATCCATGGATGTTACATTATGGATTTATGGTACGTGCAAGAAAGGCCGCGCAAGCCAAAGACTGCCCGAGGTCGCGCTGATTGGTGGATATCCTGCCCGGAAAACCAGCTTCTGCCCGAGTCTTGGACACAAGCGTCGGGCAGGCCCGCGCACAAGTCGTTGTACGGACGGGAGCTGGCGGGGAATCCGTGGAAGAATTTCTTTCCGGGGTCTTTGGGAAAGCGTACAGAGGCGTCACGCATACGTCATACTTTTGTCTCATTAACACGTGTTGGCCTTGCAAAGAACGAACGGCGAATTTTCCGCAGTAAAACTTTGACCGTGTTTAACGGGGAACCAAGTTGAAGAGGAATTTCCATGTGCGTTTGGGACCCATTATAGTTTCCAGTTTATTCTCTTAACTTAACTGGTTATTTTTTGTAGAACTGCTGTAAAACTACACATATGCATGCCGGGTCAAAAGTTGGCCTACCCGAGTTTGACCCCCTTTTGCCCGGCCAGTTTTATTTTACCCGCTCGGATGCCGCTGAAAAAATCCAGCATCCGAACGGTAGCTGTCGTAGATCTGACAATTTTCCCATTTCACTACCGTATCCAACGCGAGACCAAAAACCAGAAACCAGTTTTTTGCCTCCGGGTTTGTTGATGACGTCATCTATCCCGTTCACATAGTTGGAACTCAAAAACTCCTGACGAAAGCTTGCTAGGGCTGACATCACTACGCACCTGCTGGCGTATCCCATCGTACGGCAGTCCCCCCGTTTTGTGACCGCCGTACGCTTTCCCCCCCGCCGGCATCATTGCGGCCCCGCCCGCAAGTGGCCAGGCGCAACCGCCGGATCGTTCTCTTGTTTGATACGACAAACGAGTACGTATCCTGGCCGCGAGGCGGCGCGCCGACAAAAGACCGTACTGTACTGTGCCTGCTTGGAGGTTTGTACTGTACTGTACCCGGAGCCGTGTGATTTCGTACGGACCGCTCTTGGACGGCGGGCGGCAGGCGGGCGGGCACCTGTCGGACGGTGCGGATCCGGTCCTTACAGCGGCGCTTGGACGGCCCGCGGGCGGCTCCGTACAGGCCCAAGTTTTCCGCACTCTGTACCGTATGGGAAGGTAAAATGTGATACGATACGATACGATATGGTACTCACTGTTACGGTACGATACGATACAATACAGAAAGGCGTGGGACGGTACGAATCGGTACGGGACGAGTTTCGGATGTCGAATTTATGGAAATGGTACTGCACCGCCCCATTTGGTTATTCCACCCCCACCCTTTTTGAAAATTTTACCTGCCCATTTTGGTTATCCCACCCCCTGTTCTGGATATTTCACCCCCTTATTTTGGATACTCGTACAGTCATACCCCCTTGTTTTTTCCTTCTCACTATTGACTTCCAACATTGTGCAACAAAAGAAAAGGGGATATGCATTGATCTCATGATGGCGAGGCCATCAAATGAACATGGACGAAGTCAGCATGGGGAACCACAAGAAACTGGTCGCAAAGGACCTAAGCACAAAATAAAAAAACTAGGAGCAAAAAACTAAAAAAAAAAAACTAAACCTCAGCGCAAAAACGCAGCCTTAAAAGCAGCCGCAAAGGTCACCAATGTGGGGCAACCGTTACTCTTTATTTTTAGGTAAGGATTGTAGACCCCCTAATAAAGGCAAGTTGTTAAGTTGTGGCCTGGTTGCTTGCAATTGGAACATTTGTTCCCCTCAGCGTACTCGAAATAGCTCCTGTCCCGATTGATTGCTTGACTGCGCGCGCTAGTAGGTCGACCTCGTTTCTTCATAACCGGGTGGGGGTTGGAGGGAGGGAAGGGCCGATGTGAGGGGGGAAGGGGAGGGGAGGGGAGGGGCACAAGATTACCTCCCGAAATATCCAAAACATGGGGGTAGGATATCCAAAATAGGGTGGGGGTGAAATATCCAAAAGGGGGGGGTGGGATAACCAAAATGGGCAGGCAAAATTTTCAAAAAGGGGGGTTGGAATAACCAAAATTGAAGGTGCAGTAGCATTCTCCGACCGTACAAAAGGCTGTTGGTCAGGCGTACGGTGATTGAGCGGAAATCGACGGCTGGATGGCCGCGAGGGAGACTGAAAGTGAACGGCGGATGCAAGCGCCACCTTGACCAAGTGAGATGATAACCGTTAAACACCCCTCGCTAAACGACAAGTGATACACGTTTTGAAAACTAATTTGAAACTAACTTTCGTCCATGTACAGTGGATGGCATCGTCGCCATAGTGAGGTCAATGCCACATCTATTCTACTTGAAAACTTTTGAACACGGTACTTCAAAATATTTTGAAGTATATATGATCGTTGGATGCGCAACTTGCGTCGCATGTCCTATATTGAAAAAATAAAATACAAGCAAGTTGATTGCCAAAATTAGAGATTTTAGGGTAAATCAAAGGTCTTTACAAATCGTTTTTCTCATTGTTTTCGTTCAGTGCATGTGCAGAAGTTTTCTGCACACATTCAATCCACAAACCGAGAAGAGTGGCGACCCTCTCATTTTCGTGGTTAATCTTCTGCTCGATAAGAGTGAATTACAGGCAACTTCTTTAACACAATCTCCATAGTATCAGATTGAATCATGTGTCTTTAAAAAGAATTCGGTTTGAGTTTCACTTTAATCAATTTAAACTGACTGACTGACTGTGAATGAATGCGAGTTTTGGGAAACACAATCAAAACAACTTCGATAGACTAAAACCCATGACAGTCACCAACTAGCACCCGTCGACTCTCATCCCGATGCCTCCTACAAAAGACAAAATTTTGCCAGGGAGAGGGAGAGGGAGGGCAGGAGGGGAGAGGGGTGAAGACCGGAGAGCGAGAGGGCAGAAGGGGAAAGTGTTGACGACGGGGAGGAAGAGTGGGAGGGAAGAGGGAGAGGGAGCGGGAGAGGGAGAGGGAAAGGGAGAGGGAGTGGGAGAGGGAAAGGGAGAGGGAGAGGGAGAGGGAGAGGGAG
>CM074811.1:744212-765872 GCA_037447605.1 Zygnema circumcarinatum | reverse complement strand
AGGGAGAGGGAGAGGGAGAGGGAGAGGGAGAGGGAGAGGGAGGAGAAGCATAGGCGATAACGCTTGACTACCTTTCCCTCTGAACAGGTACACATAGAAGACGGCTATGTACAAGAGCAAGGCGACCTTCATCTTTGGCTGACAAGGGAACACAACAAAATAACTAAGCACTCACAAAAGGCTAAATGAATTAGACGTGTTTGAAATTAAGGGCTTCACGAGAGGTATAAGAAACTCCTCAGATAGAAGAACTTCAAACTTGAAGTTCAAAGAGGTAGCAGCCACCATTGTTTACTCATCCTCGTCATCTGCGTCACAAATCTGGGCAATCAGTTGGAGTTCCACTGAATTGGCTCATAATGTCTCAAACCTTCTCACACAAGCAGTTCTCCCCTCTTACTGGCCTTGTGACATGCGAACCTTCACTCTAAAGGAAATGAAGACTTCATTGAATTTCGCTGAACTGAGAGAGGAGGGAAAAGGGAGGAGGGGGGTAAGGGGAGAGGGAGCAGGGAGGTGGGAGGGAGGGAGCAGTGAGGGAGGAGAGAGGAAGGAGAGGGGAAACGCACCTGAGCGGACGTCTCCCTCCACATGCCCGTGGGTTGCTAACTGCTTTGCCACCACTCTCAAAATGAGGACAAACCAATATACATGCATCACGAAGAGCATGATGAGGAGAGTGTTGAATACGTAGTACAAGACGGGGCCTTCCTCCATATGCTTTGCCTTGTCGAGTACTTGCAACACCTCATAGCTGCACCTCAACACCCCCCTTAAGCCCCTGGTTGATAATCTGAATAAGATAGACACGGCCAGACTGATAAAGGGAATTCTCAAAGTGGTGGTGTTGTAAGCAGCTCATTATGGCTTATTTCCCGTTATGGCTTAGTTCCGGCATGTATAGAACAAGGGTGTTGATGTGAAGGGCATATACCTTGTGCTCCGAATGATGTACAGAGGGAAGTAGAGTATGCGCAATACGAGCCAAGACACAGCAAAAAGACCAAAGAAGACGGTGGCGCCAATCTCAGCGTCCACATATTTGCTCAATTTGGCCATCTCGAGGAGCACATCGCTGCCATCATGGAGGGCAACCACAATAGAGCATATGCGACCAAACCTGCGCCAACAAGGGAATCGTTCCAGTGATGAGTTTCAACAACTGGCCACGGAATGACGGAAGTGAAAGCTTAGTTAGTTGATACATTAAAGGGAGTTAACAGGAATTCACCGCTTTTACAGCTGTGCAGGAATTGAGATGCATTCAGCTACTTTTTCGCACCATTTTTTTACGTTGCATATACTGGTGTTTCTCTTTCTCTTTAAGACCCAACAGAGGGAATGATCATTCGGTCTCCGATAAGATGATAAGAAGAGGATGGAAGAAGATTGTGAGAGGAAGAGTTATGGAATTAAGGAGAACGGGCAGAAAACATCCACACAACAATTCCTCTCCCGTCCGATTGCTAGGAAGTAGTTATTTCCAGAAACTCAGCAAAAATAGAGTTGGGTGCAGTTTCAAAACAAACATGGCCGGCTTCGGCTCACCTCGAGATATAAGAGAAAACAATAAGGGCGACTGCTGCAATATGATGCGACATGCTAACTCCAAAATCCTTTCTCCTCGTCTCCCAGAAGATGAGAGCGAATATGGAATAGGAGTAGAAACCACCGACAAATGTGTACAATAGTTTCAATTTCAACCTGAAAAAAGAAGGCGCCAACAAGTCTTAAGTATCTCGAAGAACTCAGATCCATCCCTACAAACAAAATAGCTCTTCAAATTATGCAAGCAAAACGTTGTGCTTACAAAACCCACTTGCTCCAAACCGAGGAGCGAAACATACTTCTGAATACTACGTTTCAAGGGGAGCAAGTCAGGAGTATGAAAAGGACATGCAATTGAAATGAATTCAGGAAAGGGGCATGCAAAAGGAAGTCAAGTTAGCCTAACCCTATACCAGACCTCACAAGCTTTGCTCCAACTCCTCTACTCAAATGCAAATGCTCACTGTAACCCCAAATCCCTGCCATAGCCTTAACCCTAACACTGACATACCACAAAATCGCACATTTTCGTGTTTGTACTGCCAAAATCTCAACTATAACACTAAACATAAACCTTAGCCTAACATAACCCTAAACCTACCCGTACCCCTGCTCAAACATAAACCTGTGTCCTAATCTTAACTCTAATACTAAATCTATCGGTAGACCTAGTCCCAGCATAGCCCAAGCCCTGACTCTGGCCTGAAACATGATCATCATTACCCTCATAGTCACCTTCACCCTAACCCTAACCCTAACCCTAACCCTATTGTTAAAAGTCGAAACCTAACCTTAAATCCCAGTGATGGCAAGGTATTCGGATGGAGATTTACTTCATCGTCTGGTCCGGCCAAACCAAGTCCCCCGGTCCCTCCCAGAACATCCTGCTGCTGCGCGCCCAGGGCTCTCCCACTGTAACCGCCACGGCAAAGACGAAAGCGAGAAGATAGTATGTGCACTTCCAGCATGACTCCTTGAACTTTATGTGCTTCTTTTTTAGGGCCTCACGGTCTGCCTCTGAGAGAGCGCCCTTTTGAACATTGCAGAAGATGCGCTTCTTTCCTTGCTTCTGCGAGGGCAACGAGCATTTCCGCGAGGCAGTACCAGTGTTGAGTTCCTTTGACAAGGGAGAATACATCAAGACTGTTGTCTCTTTTACGCCGGATTCGAACGGCGTGAACACTGACATTAGCAAATAAGAACTTAGGGATATCAAGTGATTCCTCGAGTCTCCTCATTCTTTGTCAAAAAAAAAAAAAATTGCTATGCATTTTAAAAGATGCAGCTTGCGGGAAGAATGGCTGAGTAATCTAATCATCACCTCAAAGACGTGCCGATCAAGAATAAATCGAACAATTGGAAACAGAGAAGCGAAAATTAAGATTCCAGTCAAGTCCCTTGCCGCAGGGTAGCTCTCCGTCTCGAGAAGGCTAAGTGCATGCGAAATGTAACCAGACGCCTGCTCCATTGCAAAAAAGCCTCCTCCTTGGTCCCCTCCTCAAAGCAAGCAGGGCCGAGCCTCTTCACCTTCTTTTTCTCACAACCAAAGCACAGGGATGAGAGCGCCTCTCCTTCTCTCTCTTTCTCTCTCTCTCTCACTCCCACTCTCACTCTCTCTCTCTCTCTCACTCTCACTCTCTCTCTCTCCCTCTTTCTACCTCTGCTTTCTCTCCTTTACATACTTGCCCATCGCAATCAGCGACTCACCTTTCACTGCATAACTACAAGGTGCAAAAACAAGAGCTGGAATGAGACGGGTATGCGTATGCATGCATGATGAATGTGCATGCCCCGTGCAAGCATACATACCCATGTCATCCGCCATGTGCATCCATCCCATGGGTTAGCCCAAGGGACCATGGCACAGCAACATGCGCACATGCAACACGAGGGAAAGCTGGGACTAGGGAGGGATTGTACTGCACCATGTTCATGTTGCGGCGAATTTGTTAGGGCGTTGTCGGGCCTGGAAGCAGACGTGATGGATGGCTCGTAACTTGTATTTCGCTTAAAGTCATTCGTCGCCAACTCAAATTGCCCATCACACATACATGGGCTTTCATGTGATGGCATCGGCATCTTGAAACCAATGCCCTTCACTGGACCTTCAGGCCATTCTCCATTGCGAGCCATACATGATGCATGCATACATGCATCTGCCCAAATGGCGATTGGCAACTTTTCAACAACAACTGCATTGCGTACGTTGCGAGTCACCATTCGAACTGTCCGGCTGCAGTCAATAGTCATCAAACCAATTGGTTAGCAATGGCTGGCAATGATTAGCCAACCATTGCCAGTGTGGCTGCAATCCCCTGGGCCAGCCAATCGAGGTTGATCAATGACTGCTTGTGACCGTACGCTACGCTCCTGAGAGCTCTACGGTCAAGCCCATGCCAGAATCCAACGGCCCAGATTTCCCCACATTCAAATCCGACGGCCACCCCCATGCCCGCATCCAACGGTCATCGAAGCGAGCTCTGGCTCCCCTGCGGGCGTCCAGCGTGGCCCCCCCGGCTAGGCCGCGGCCAATCAGAGGGGCCTGTCCGTCTCCACGGCTAATCAGCGTGCGCGCTGCAGATAGCGCGCTGGCCAGGTGGCGCCCGCGGACACGTGGCCACCGATTCTGCCACAAAGTGGTCCCGGAACTCTGTGCGGCCGCCAGCGGGCAGCATACAGAAATATTTATGGCGGGCAGGCACGGAAATTTTATTTTGAAGAGATGTTCAGGTGACCTGAAAGGAAAGTCAAGTTTTTAAGGACCGTCCGATTAGAATCGGACGAGCGGAAAGACTCAAGGTTGATTATGTGAGAAAGTTTTTTTCTCACTTGATCTGCCCAAAAATTTCCATTTCTGCCCAGAAATGTTTGAGGAAAATGATCTGTCCCAATCCCTGCTGGAAAGATTCAGTTTCCTGCGTTCCACAACCAATGTAATTTGTAAACCACAAATTTAGTTGCGAGAATTTTGGCAGAGGTCCTTCCGTCGTTGCAAATAACTCCATAATTGAGCGTCACCCAATAGCTATATTCCACGTGTAGAATTGTGTGTACGTGGCGATCTTTCATTGGAAAATGCGCAAAGCACGGATTTAAATTGACGAAATTTGGCAGCCTCGAAGGCGGTCCAGGTTTGGTGAAGGTTTGAAGCCTGCCAGACAGGCGTTTGCTTGCTTGCTTGCAGGAGTCGTGCAAGAAGCAGAGGCTCAAAAGTCTATCTTCAATACCGCAAGGAGCTGCAGCTGCAACAACAAGTACAACAACAACAACAAGAGGAGGAGCCATGGCCGCCACCCTGACGCACTCCGCCGTGTCCTGCTCCGCCGCTGTGTCATCCAGCGGGAGCTACGCCCGGCAATCCGAGGTTGTTCGGAGTGTCAGGGCTTCAGCTTTCAGGAACTCTTTCTGTGGGCCGTCGCTTAAGCTGAGCAAGCAAATGAAGGGTGAGTAAGTGAGTGATGGCATGCGGCCAAGTAGTGGTGGAGATTGCTGCGTGTCTTGCGGAACTATTTCTCCGTCATTGATCTGCAACTTTTTCTTTCTGTTGCTTTGAAAATATTTAATAATCGTCCACTAGGTCTGCTTTGAATTGGATCCGAATGATAATAGTTGTTCTGAGGAAGATTTTCCTGTCGTGAGGCCTTCCTCAAAGTTGATCGTTTGGAAAGGTATTTCTTGCAAATTTGTCAAAATAGTGCTTTCACATCAGGCAGCGATCCGCAGGATTACTTTGACTTTGATTCTGGGTATAGAGCCATTGGCGTAGCTTGAACGACAATGAGGACACATTTCTCTTTTTGAAGGACTAGACATCCACATGGGTTTGATTGTGTCCTGCTGGAATGATCTGAACTCGCGTTCTTGTTCTCTGTCCACTTTCTGCATGTACAGCTAGGTCTGTTTGCCCCCTGGTCAAGGCCTCGTCTGAGGAAGTTCCTTCGACCACCTCAGTTGACACGGAGAAGATCGTTGCCGACTTGAAGGAGAAGGTAATGTTTCCTCCAATAGTCGATCTTTTTTGATTGATTTCTGGTGCTGAAGACGAAGTGATGGAGGACTGTCGAAGACGGAAGGTTCAGTAAATAGAAAAAAAACACTGCACGCACATACTGGCTATATCAAGAATTAGTAAATTGTTTTGGCGTAACTTAGTAATGTTATAAATTCTGAAGGTCTGGAGTGATCCACCTGAGCAAGATTTGCTGTCTTATGTGGTTGCGTTGCACAGCATGAAGAGAGTGCTTCGTCTTTTCTGGATTGTGTACATCCAACATTCTCGTGATAATAGGTCTTGATCGAGCCGTGTTTTTCAGGGTTAGAAATATAGTTATCAAGCCTATCTGTAATGTTTGAGTCTTCGGTGCGATTATTGTTTGCAATTTGATGCATGACCTAGTTGATAGCTTTGGCTGTTTATGCAATATTTCTGCCAAGATCCATTCTACGTTGTTCTTGCCTCTTGAGTCGTAACGGTGTTCCGCAGTGGCTGAGTCAGTCCTTCACTTTTCCTTTTTTTGACAAAAAAATATCATTCCACTGTCACAGTGGGATAAGATTGAGAACAAGCCTGCCGTCGCCCTATACACGGGAGGTGCCGTCGTCGTGGTCTGGCTTTCTTCTGCTGTTGTTGGCGCCATTAGCGCTGTCCCACTGGTGTGTACTCTGATCCATGCTCATTTGCTGAAGTTGAAGGGTTGATCCACAGCTCTCTTTCGAACGTGGCTTTTAATTGCTTAGCTTGTGGCTTTTTTTTTGTTTTTGCAACGGATTTGTCGAGGATGATGGTTTATACGCTCTATTTTTAGACTTCATGTCTTTGCTCGCCGATTAGGCTCTCTATTCTGATACTTTGGCATGTCGGGTTTTTGGCAGCTTCCCAAGCTTCTGGAGCTGGTTGGTGTCGGCTACACTGGTTGGTTTGTTTACCGTTACCTCCTCTTCAAGGTGAGTGATTCAGCAGTAGTCCAAAGTTTCTATCTCCATACTTTTACGGTAGATTCTGTTCGTGCTACAATCCATATACCCATATATTACCGTCCTTCGCGCCTTAACTACTTGCTTATGGGTGGAATGCATGACCTGTTGATGCATCACAGTCGAGCCGAAAGGAGCTTGCAATGGAATTGGAGGAGTTGAAGAATAAAGTCACAGGTGCAACTGGCCTGGATGACAAGTAAATGGACAGAAAATAGAGTAGTCCCAGTAGAATGGACTCGGTTTTTTCTGTCGCGTGACGAGCTGCTAAGTCGAGCGCCAACGTGCAGGTTCCATTTTTGCCACCCCACCCAGTAGAGCCTGCTCTCCGCTCTATCTTCCACCTTCCTGGAGTCCGTTTGAATAAGGTCAATTAAAATGTTCAGGTGGAGTTTGATTGCAGATCTGCTTGCTATTGACGAGGTTATGGTAGGTGTGTTGGATGGCTTGGTTCGCCCAACGTATTTAGTCTGGCAGAAGTGTAGCTGTAGCCACTGCACGGCTGTGTACGATCGCGTGTTCTTTGCAATATGTGAATTTCTCTTATCCTTCCCGTACTCCGCTTTGTGTTTCCTCCTTTCCATCCCTTTATTTGTCGCGATTAGTTTGGGTGGAGTTGAATATGGCAAGTAGCATCCAATTTTAAGAATTATCTACTTTAGCAGTTTATGGGGTAGCCCGTCGTTTTTTTCAGTCTGTTCTGAGGTTTTTTTGGTCGGAAGAACGACTTAGGGAACATTCGGTGTCTGGCTTGTCCTGTTCTGTTGTTAGCCGCCATGTGCATGTATTAATACGTGCAAATAATTCACAGCTACAGAACTGTACTTGAATGGGAGCGAACTGTATATATTTGTAGTTTTAAAGAAATTAAAGTATTTGAAGTTCCGTTTTAAGTGATTAGGCGTGCCCAAAACAGGCACTCGCTTCGTCTCTCTCACTCACACTCTCCTTCGCAGCATCCCAATTCCTTTTTGAGTCCTAACGAGAGAACCAAATCTGAAGAAGCTCACTGGTCATTCGATGTCCTCCATCTCCAGATAGTTAAGCCGCCCGTGTGCGTGTTTTGTGTCCACCAAAGGTTTTTTCCTTGTAAGAAAGGAAATGTATTGGCGTTGATTTCACAATGGCGACGGCAGCAAACGTACATGGACAAAGCCAAAATGGAGAACATGGTGAACCGGTCACAAAATGACTTAGGAGCAAAAAAAAAACTTGGAGCTGAACTCTAGGCTCTAAAAGCAGTCGCGTTTGAAGAAAGTTGAAGTCGAAAAAAGTTTCGTTTCCTTCTTGAAGGAAAATCATGTGTTGTCGTGCCATGAAATGACCGTTGGATTGCCGCGTGAAATTTTAGGTTAAAAATTCTAAAAATGAAATTTGACGATAGTTGGTACAGTACCTCGAAAATGCACTGTCTTGCAAGCAAGTAACATCACGTAACAGTCGTAAAACTGAGATTGAAACTGTAACTGAGGAGTGACTTTGGCCAGCACGGGTCGGCACGACAGCCACTTTCCAGCATTTCTTCTCTCCCCCCTCCATAAGCCTTTTCCCTCCCTCGCGCCATGGCTGCCTCTTCCCGTTCCTCCTTCTTACTCTCCCCCCTCCTACCCTCCTCGCAAACCTCCCCCCTTCGACTGTTCTCCCACCCCTACCGCCATCTCTCTCTCACCCCCTTCCCATCGTGTCAGCTCCGCCACGCCTCTCCCACTCCCACTCCCACTCCCAAGCCCGCAGCTCTCCAGCCCGGAAACATCCTCGCAACCTTCGCAGAAACAGAGCAAGAAGGAGCGTTGTTGAGAACGGAGAGGGAGCAGGAGGAGGGTCCCGTAGAACTCCCTCCTGCAGAAAGTTTTAACTATGGCGAGCTCTTTGCAGGAGAGGAAATCACTCCATTGCAGACAGGCGCCAGTGTTCTGCTGACCGGCGCCATTACTTTCCTGCTGGTTCGAGCGCTGAGGAGGAGGGCGACTCGAGCGAAGGAGACGGTGCGTCCTGGAATGTTGACTTCAACTGTGACTGGAAATGTGAAATATAGCACTAAGATCTCCGTTCAGTTTCTTTCAGGAGAGCTTCTTTCTTGAAAGAGCCACTTAAAGAGAGCAGGGTTATGGTGTAGGCTTATGGTGTAGGCTAAGGAGTGAGGAAAAGGTGTTGGATGAAAGATAAAAAGGGTGAAAGATATCTTTCGTTCCTTCGTTTTTCAATTCTTAAAAAATGTAAGCTAAATTTTCATTTCTACTTTTACTCATGGCATTGGTGCTTTAATAACCTCATGTAAGATTGTTATTCCTATTAAAGTGAGCATCAGAGGAGCGTATATGGCATAATATGGCGTCACATTGTGCCATATTAACCTTTGCATCATCACATGACAAGACCTGATATTGTACCATGACAACGTATGGCTTGGTATAAGACCATGGCGTAACCGAAGTAGTGTTTCCGAGGAAATGTTCAACAATTTTCTCTCAATTCAATTATTTGATTTTTTTATTTGTATGGTCTTCAGTAGCTTCTTTGCTGAGGTATTTACGGTTTTAAGGGCTAGAGCTGAAGAAAATCACCGTGACTAACTAATGTTTCTGACTTCACAGCAGAACACAATTCACTATCTTATTCGTAAGAAAGCATCCGTGTCGAAAAGCCCACACTAACTCACCTGTTCCTTCGAACTCGGACCAAATCACGCATTTTCCTCCTCATCCTGCCTTTGCCCTTTGTTTCCCACTCTCTTTCCTCTCTTCGTTCGTCTGTCTCCTCCCCCCCTCCCATTCTTCCCCCTTATTCTCCCCCCTGACCCACTCCACTCTCTCTTCTCTCTCGTTCCTCTCTACCCTGACATAGCTCCTCGTCTTCGCCTGTTTCAGAAGCTTCGCTCTCAAGCAGTGGATCGCCTGAACGTGGCTTTGGAAGGAAAAAAAGAAGCTCCTCCCACACTTGATAGGCCTCTCCCCTCGGCCTTCAGTACCTTTAGTGGAGCTCTGCTAGCAGGAGCCATCTCCTATGTATTATACACTTTCACAACGGGAGTGGAAGAAACGTTTGCAAATCAGTCTGTATCCGGAAACTACACTGTAAGAACAGCTACCGATCTCACTTTAACTTTTGCTTTCTCACGAGGAGGCATATTGTAGGGGATCTAAGTTTTGAAGGTTTTAAAGGTTTGGCGTGCTTCCGATAGATTCCTCCCTCGTTTTAGAGCTGCAGTTCAGACTACGTTTAGAAAGCCTTGGTTTTTTTAGAGTCGTGGAATGGTGATCAATATCAAGATGAGGAGCATGTGTTTAACGGGAAGTTGGGTGTTTCCTTTGGTGCAGATTCGAAACATCACTATTGCAGTAAGGTAAGGAGCGTTCCATACACATGGAGCAAATTGTTATTTTCTGCTGCTGCCATTCTCTCGTCTCTCCATTTCGATCCTCTCCTTCACCCTACTCTCTCCCGTCCAAACCCTTCAACCACTGCCCCCCCCCCATCTCTCACTCTTCCTTCCACCCCATCTCCCTCCACTCTCAGCCCTCCCGCCCTCCTGATCTCACTGTGCCAACCCCTCTCGCTCGTTCGGCCCCTCTTCACCACTCTCCCTCTCCCTCCCTCTTTCCCACTCTCTCTCTTCATTTTCTGAAACTGTGGGATGCTGTTTCAATGTGCAGAACACTCGTAACGGGAAGCGGCTGGCTTGGAACCTTTGTGTTTGGAGCAAACTCCCTCGGCCTGGCCCTCTACGCCACTCAAATTGCATTAGGGCTTGCAGAAGATTCTTCAAAAGGACAGAAGCTTCCGGAAGCTTCCAAAGAGGCAGATGTCAAACAAGACAAGCCTACAGATAGCTGAGTGGGGGGGACGCAGAACAGCCTGCTTGCTTGAGTTTGTTTGATTTTTTATGTTGTATCCGAGAAGAAAAGTTTTGTTAGGTCATAGCATCTCCTGAAGGCGGTAGGAGGGGGAGTGTTGAGAAAGGGACTGTCTGCTCCCTTTGGTGGCTCAGTAGGGAGTAATTTGAGCAATCCTAAAGCAGTTCTGTGCCCATTCAGTTGGCTGAAAATCAGTAATAATTTTGCTAGAGCGGAGTTCCATGTTCCGGCCCCTTGAAACATGTACCCGTGTCCATGTGTCACTCTTTCCGTTCTAGTTCGTTGATGTGTAAACATGGAGAACGGATCTGGAATAGATTGAAGTTCGTTATAGAAACAAACTTAGCAAAGTAAACAATAATTTACGTTCTTGGCTCGGTTAGCCCCAAAAGCTTAAACATTTTATTGACATTTTTTTTTTTTTGTTGACACATCTAAAAGGTAGCAAAAGAAGCCTCTTTTGGCAGGCCAATTCCCAGCCATACACATTCCATTTGAAGGACTGTACGGTCATGGTATGAAACCATGAGAACCGTACAGTACATGTTTGTACATTTTCGTACGGATATTCTTCTGTACGGTTCCGTCGATCGAATTTTCTGAAAAAAGAAATAAGCGTACCATACGGTAAATGAGAATTGCAGAAGTTTTCACAGATCGGACCATTAGACAAACCAGTCGACTGGTTGGCAACCAGTGGTTGCGGACCGAAACAACCATTCGACTGGATGCCACTGGTTGGCAACCATTCGACTGGTTGCCAACCAGTGCCGCCGGATCGAAACAACCATTCGACTGGTTGCGAACCAGTGGCGCAGGACTGAAACAACCATTCGACTGGTTCGGAACCAGTGATCCAATGGTTGGCAACCATTGAATTTCTGAAATTATGCCTTTTTGCAAAAATGGGTCGTATGCAACGATAGCAAACTTTCATGGGTCGTATGCAACGATAGCAAACTTTCATGGGTCGTATGTGTTTTTTGGTGGGTTGCCAACCGTTAACAACTAGTGTAACAAGCCTGATGCGTACAGATGCGTACGAATCCGTACAATCGAGTCGTACGGTTGTACGGAGATTCTGTACGGCCGAACCGTAATAGTTTTCTCCGAAACGCCGACGACATTTTGCTAACTGTAGCGTTCAGTTCGCTACAACTAGTGATTTAATGGTTGCCAACCATTTGATTTAATGGATATAACCATTCGACTGGTTGCCAACCAGTGGTTGCGGACCGAAACATCCATTCGACTGGTTGCCAACCAGTAGACGTCCAACCATTGCCATCCAATGGTTGTCCAATGGTTGCCGATCCACTGGTCCGAACTGTGGAAGTTTTCCAAAGGTGAATTATATGTGAAATAAGAACCGTTAGATTTCAAGAGAAGCGAATCTCGACCGTCCAATGATCGTGAATTAAAATTCGATTCTAAATGACCAAAAATTGCAATTATTTGCGAAGATGCCGAGACGGATTTTGCCTTCCCCCACTCTCCGGCCCGCGGGATACATGTCGTCGTAGACAACGGAGCTGAGCGGTCGCGGGCTTACACCAATAGCAACTTGCCATGTGTACAGTTTGAAGCACGTGGCAGATCACCATTGGCTCATTTTTCAGTACTTGTAGAAGTCCCAAATCGAAGGGCCCAAGAAGGGAAGTAGCTTTTGAGGTGTTTTGCTTTCCCTGCAAAGAGAAGCTCTGCCGCTTTCTCGCTTTCTTGAAACACTTTGTTCTTGGAATATTATACTATTTGAAGACGCCATGAGGGCCACATATCTGAGGAGAGCGGCTCGGGCTGTTGCGGCTGCATTCCAAGGGCCGGTTGCAAAGGCTGGTAAGGAGGTTGTGCTGTTGCTAGATCGGTTTTGGACGAGGATGCCGGGTTATCAATATTGAGTTTTTTGTATTTCTTATGGTTTTTTGTGTATGGATCGGTCGATCTGAATACAAACGGCTGGACCGCTAAGCTGTGTCATTTACCGAAGTGCGGTTTCCTTCGTCAGGAGCTTCAAGATCACCCGCGATGTGGATGACAGACTCTTAGAAGTATGGCTGGAAGGTTTACCTGAAGGCTGAAATGTGGATGGTCAGGAGACTGTTTACTGAAGCTTTAAAGGATGCTGTAATGCAGTTGGAAAGACTGCAGTCGGAGCAGCTGCCACCAATGGACAGCAGGCGCTTGCCGTCGTAAGATCGTCCTTCTACAACCGCAGCAGCTCGCAGTGGTCAGCGGCAGCTCTGCTGCTGCCTGCCGCTGCTGCTGCAGGTGAGGGGTACATCTTGTCCTGAACCCGCCCTTTTGATGAGATCAGATGAGCTCCCGTCACATTTCTTCTGTGCTTGAAGGCCTTTCTCGTCGATTTAATCAGCTCTCAGATGTACCATGTCTGGAACTTTCTTGCAGCATTTGCGTCTTCGGAGTACGTCCATGCAGCTGAAATGGAGCGTACCTTCATTGCAATCAAGCCAGACGGTGTTCAGCGTGGCCTGGTACGTGCAGCGGTTCTGTTTTCTTCCAGTTAGAATGATGCTTCATATTGCTGATAATGATGAAAGGTTTGCAATGGATTTTTAACTCATAGCAATGTGGATGGGTTTGTCCTTGAGTTATTAAACTTTTAATTTGACTTTTTCCGGTAATTCATTAAGCCGGAAGGCTAGGCAAACAGGAGCATTTGGTTGGCGGACACACAAATATAGCATCGTCAAGTCCTAAAAAATAAGGCAGCATGCGTCTCTTGAATGTACGTAGTCAGGTTATATGTTTTGTTGAAGGAGCAGCTGAGCATCATCACCGGGACAGAAACGCCTTTTAACGCCTCTTGGTTAAATATTTGGGGCAGGTCTCTGAAATCCTCGGGAGATTTGAGAGGAAGGGATATAAGTTGGTCGCCATCAAGGCCGTCGTTGTTTCAAAGGAGTTTGCCGAGAAGCACTATGATGACCTCAGGGGTCGTCCATTCTTCAATGGCCTCACAGATTTTCTGAGCTCTGGCCCTGTTATCGCTATGGTAGGTGTCTGATCGAAACACCTGCTCAAGTTTACTGAATAGCTTGTCGGATAGTTAGACGACTGGAATCTGACTGGCAAAAAAATAGGGTTTTTCACTGACATAATCGCAAGTACCAGATATTGTGGCCTGTTGTAGTCAATATCGACTTCCGTATGGGGAGGTTTGAAACACCCCTGTGCTTTGCTTTCGGTCCCTGTTATTCCTGTCGTTGGCGCAAAATAATGTCTTTCATTTGTCTTTTGCAGGTGTGGGAAGGACCTGGTGTGATTAAATATGGCCGCAAGATGATTGGTGCAACAAGTCCTCTTGGTAAGCTATATTCCTTGCGAAAGGCTAATCCTGAGTTCTATCAGTGGTCCAACCCCGCTGTGTACTCATGTATCGGGATGATGAATGATATTTGATACGGCATGCTGGTTGGAATGAGCAGCTTCGGAGCCGGGGACGATTCGAGGCGACTTGGCTGTGATCGTCGGCAGGTATGCATCATCAGATTTCTCAACACAAGTTGCATCGTGTTTCCCTCGGAAGTCTTGGATCAGGTAAGTGCAGTATTCATCGATTTGGCAATTTTGATTTGCAGAAACATTATTCATGGATCGGATGGCCCTGAAACAGCCAAGGCAGAGATTGCGTTGTGGTTTAAGCCGGAGGAGTTGCTGAACTACAACCTTGACAGCCACAAGTGGGTGTACGATTGAGTCTCTAGGCTGCTTCAGCTCTCGAGCAGCACAGTAACGTACGATATGCCGACATTGACATGAAGTCAAAATCCGGAAGGGTTGGAAGCAATCTGATGTATCGCAGCCGTCCGCTCCTTACACCATTCAATTTTGTTCTTACGGTCTCAGTTACTGAGGTCCTTCATGGTCGTGATTCCAAAGAATGTAACCGCCATTTGCAACTTTTTGGCAAGCCCACTACTTCTTGGAAGCTGTGTTGAGCAGTACCGGCGTCCCTCTCTCTCCCTTCCACTCCCAAACGCCCTCTCTCAACTTCAAAGTGGGCCTGAATGTGGATGGGTGGCTGCTTGGCGGGAAGAAATGCGTGGTTGTTTGGTTCCTCCTGGCATAGGATCGTACGATGGCTTGACCTTGACAATGGAATCCAGGTCGACCCCCATGAAAACGTGCTGGTTTTATTCCAGGTTCCCTCAGCCTTTTCAGCATACCACTGAGCTGAACGGTTCTGGGAATTCCCAAATGTACTCGACGTATGATATGACAAAGAAACGAATTGCCTTTGGTGGCTGTAAGAGGTTTCCATTGCTTCTGGAAAAGCAAACTTATTAGGACTAATAGACCAGTAATGAAATTAGTTGCTTGAGGTACAGCAAACCAAACAATGTAAGCTCGTGACTAAGTTGGTCGTGAATCCGGAACTGGCATTTTCTATAATGACTTTATTTTGCCAGTAGCAATGGGCCCGTATTGTAGGCTGTGATGAAGTTTTTACATGAATAACAACCGGGAAAACCTTACTCGGGGAGAACCTCTTAGCTGGGTCTTGTCATGGCTAAGTACTTAAGGTTAGGAATCAAGAGTCACGAGCCACAGCCACTTGAAAATGAAGGATCTGCTTCCTGCCGAAGTGCCAAGGTATTTGTGCCAATGACGAATTGGTCTTTTGATTCAAGATTGGAAGGTAAAACGTCTTTGCGGAAACCAGTGGAGCACACGCTGCCAGTTACTCCACTTCCTGCCATGTTTGTGGTTGAACATGGGACGCAATTATTGGAAATCCTAAAACTTAAGTGCAAGACTGATTTTGGCAGACTCTCACACGTACTGTGAAGTCACGCCTCTCAGCATTGGGCTCCAGGTATGGTCTCCACTCTCCTCCCAACTGACCATACAAAAAGTGAACACAACTTTTCCCAAAGGAGACAATCCCGGCTCCTGTAGCCGTTTTTTTGGGCCCGGAAGCAGGGTTATGCCCAAAGCTTTTCTTTCATTCCTAGGTCTTTGTGATCGGTTCGCCTTGGTTCTACATTTCGTCTTTGTCCATGTACATTTGGTGGCATAGCCATAATGAAATCAATGCCAATCCATCCTCAAACTTCCGCAGGAGTAAAAAAACTTACACTCCATAAAATACATATATAAAAATGAAAGCCGGGAACTGAGCTATCTAGGAAGCGAGGTATACTCGTATACTGTTACTTAGCAAAGAAATGTAGCTGCAAAATTGAAGGCTCAGACCTGAATATAAAACCGTTTACGTTCTTTTTCCTTTTTCTTTTCCAGTGGCCTAAAAAATTCCAATATCTAATGTTTCACCAATGAGAAACGCCATTTTTGGGTCGTATGTACAGAAAGCGTATGAACCTATTTCTGCTTCATTCCCAACGTCAAAAAGGGCCTTGGTCGGGCACATGTAGAAGCAGTCAGAGATGCCTCTCATTAGTCCCTTTCCCTCTTCCCCTCTCTCTCAATCTCTCTCTTCCAAACGACATGACCGGCCGCAGCCAGCATTCGTTTCATTTACCGCCTTGCAGAAGAACACACGTTGTCCACGCAGTCGCTAGTTTTGCAGCAAACATCTCCACAGCATGTCGTGGTAGTGTCAAACTGCACACACAAAGGAAATCCCAAGGGAAGCTGAGAGCGAATGCAATACCCATTCATCTACGCTATATCTTGTGAACACATAAACTGCGTCTCTGTCCCTCTCCTTCTCACTCCTCTTCCTCTCCTGTCTCACCTCCCCTCCCTATAAGTCGTCTCTCCTTCTATCCGTTTTCTCTTCCCCTCCCTCTCATCACTCCTTCACTGCCCTCTTATCTTCACTCGCTCTCTCCACACTTTGTACATACCCAACCGATAGCCCTGTGGGAACAAGCCAGGTTCTCTCTCACTCTCTCTCTCTTTCAACCCTCTCGTAGGTCTCTCGGCCTCACCACTGTTAACGGCCTGTATAACTGTTTCACACTACTTCTAGCTCCTTCTGCTCTCTAAATCATTTATTGAGAAAGAAAAAAGAAAAAGGAAAACTCCTAAACCTTAGAACCGCCCACACTCCTCCCTTTGAATGGGGCCCACAAAGGACTGCGACACCTCACGCCCATACCAAAGACTCGCAGCTTACCACAGCGCAACACTTCGTCGCTCCACAAGCAGGGTGGCAGATGCCTTGACTCCCTCCACAGCATGATTGGGGGGGCAAACACTCGATCAAGTAGGCTCCCCCTCCGGTAACAGCATAGCAAGTATTGTTCCCTGCCTGAGGGGCGGGAGCAGGGGCTGGGACGGGAACATAAGCAGGAGCCCCCACTGGCACCATTCCTGGCGCTGGAGGTCCTGCTTCAGGAGCCATAGCTGGGGCTGGACTCTCACTATCATCATATACGGAGCACCTACTCTGAGAAAGGGCAACAAAGGATATCAAAAAAAGAACTAGAAGCACAGGCGGTGTGCGCGTGGCAGCCATATTGAAAACCTAAAAAGTGGCCGGGCGACTCCTTCCTCCTGGAATTTCTCGGCTTTACTGGAGCTCCGCTAGAGCTTCTGTACCGAGATTGCTCCTCCTTACTCCCCTGCTCAAACCAGACGCTACCAATATAGTATAGCCCACCTCACTCTGAGATAGAGAGACCAGAGATGAAGGGAGGAGACGAAGAAGAGGGAGGCGAGAGGGAGAGCTGGCAACGGAGAGCGAGAGAGGGAGAGAGGTAAAAAGTGAAGGGGCGAGAGCAGAGCGGGAAGCTTCCGCGGAGTTGACCCGTTTGCGACCGTGCCCACACCGCGAAAGGCGCCGCCAGACCCGGTACGGGCCAACGGGCCGCACGGGTACCACGTCAGCCAAAATCTCGACACGTGGACAGAGTTACACGTGGACGATTCAATGGGCAATATTACACGTGAGAAGGAGACAGATGACAGTTTTTGTGACACGAGGCAGGGCTGGAATGCCACGTGGTGGACTTGTGAAGAGGCGGCTAGGGATGACGTGGCATCGTGGAGGGCAACGGGCGGGAGGCGGAGCGACGAGGCCACGATCGCTACGGCGGGCGGTAGGCCCGTGGGCATGTTGCGCATGGACTTCATGTCCTACGTATGTGCTATGTCGTGGGCATGTTCATGTTCTTCATGTCCTCCAAGGTTTCATGTCAAGACATAGCCCAACAACATGACAGATGCTCCGATTATGGTAAGAGCGAGCTCCTCGTGGTTCCCCCATGTTGCTGTTTTCGTCCATGTTGGTTGCACTTGTGACATCATCGGCATCGTGAGACCGCTTCTTGTAGTGTATGGCAATGGGCTAGACATGCCTAGAGCCTCCATGGAAGACTACCTCTCCGCATTTCCTGGATGGGAATGTCCTCAAATCACAAACGAAAAGGGAGACAAGTGAATTGCTATTGACATCGCGAGGGCGAGGACATGAAATGAACAATGTTGGAACAATGTTGATGTGAGAGCGTGTTGTGCCACAAACTTGGCACAATTTAGTGCTTCTTGCAAGCCGAGATCCAGATGTCTGAACACTCGAGATGGCCGGAGCAGAGTCGTCGTTGTACGTCCTGGCAAGTGTGAACGCCTTTCGGAGTAAGTCAACTCTTGTCTCTCTCTCCCCCCTCCCCAGCTCTCTTTTTCTCACTACGCTCTCACTTTCCAAGCCTGCACAACTTGTTTTTTTAGGGTCGCATGCAGCAAGCAATCTCATATTGAAGCGCCTGTGCTTTTCCAATACTTACAACATTGAATCGAAGTGCCTTCGGATTTTCCCTTCTCGTCTTGATTTTCGGGTTTCAGAAAACTTCGGCAGCAGGAAGGAGGGTGATGTGAGAAGTAGCAACATTCACAGTTTGAGGCCCACAGTATCTGTTCAGACAGTAGCAAGATCGCTCACAGATTCGTTCTTGACTGTTGTCGATCTTGATTGTCCCTTCAGAAAATAGGCACGATGAATATTTTTCGGTTAGCAGGGGATATGACTCACCTGTTGAGTATATTATTACTGCTACTGAAGACTACGAAATCATGTGCCGGTAAGATGCGACTGTGCAGATTTTGACATTCCAAACACTGTTCAAGCCATGCGTGCTCGATTTGAAGCATATTTGATTGGCATTTGCAAGTCAGTATCACTGCCGATCCGCTGTTTCGGAGCAGCATTTTTTCGCTCAGACTTTCTAGACACTCTCCATTTTCCATGGTCTAACGTAAGGGGAACGAAGCATGGTCAAGGAAGTCAGAATCAGCAGGAACGCAAATATGTTTCAGTGAATTTCAGCTAAGAAAATATTTTCCTGACGCTAGATTTGATTCGCATGTGCTGCTCCATCCCAGGTATATCATTGAAGACTCAGGAGCTCTACGCGCTTGTATTCATCACGCGGTACCTTGACCTCTTCTACCGCTTTATCTCGCTATACAACACTTTGATGAAGATAGTATTCTTGGGAAGCTCCTTTGCCATCGTGTACTACATGAGATATGATCCTGTGGTGCGGAGGAAGTACGACAAGGAGCAAGATACCTTCCGCCATGTCTTTTTGGTCATCCCCTGTTTCGTCTTGGCGCTTTGCATCCACGAGAAGTTCACACTTTTGGAGGTAATCTACAGTCGAATTTTGCTTTTAAATACTTATTCTGTACAATACTGCACGAAAATCTTGGGTCAGTGTAAAATACAGAGAAACTCTGAAACAGTTTCTACCTCCCTCCTCGCCTCGCCCTTCCACCGCCCACCTTTTTTCCTTCTTCGAGTGTCATTTTATGGCTTATCTGCCACGCGCTTCATTTAACACCTGGAATGTTGGAGAAATTCAGGACTCATCTGACATCTCGATCCTGTCTTTTTCCTCCCCTCCCACCCCCTTTCCCTCTATTTGTCATTCATTCTCTCGCTTTCCTTTCCTTTCCCTTTCACGCTCTCTCTATCTCCTTTCTCTGTTTTTTTCTGTCTCCCTCCCTCTCGCTCTCTCGCTTCGGAGTAAACCAGGTGCTCTGGACATTCTCGATCTATTTGGAGGCTGTTGCCATATTGCCGCAGTTAGTGCTGTTGCAGAGAACAAAGAACATCGACAACCTCACTGGCAACTACGTATTCCTTTTAGGGTAAGCGAGAGCGTACCCTTCAGGAAACCGCTGCACCTTCTGCAGACGCTCATCACGATCAAGTTTTCGTCCAGCTGCAGGAGCTCTTGTTTCCGCCGTTCCATTTTGTCAAATTTGTGTGTCGTTTTTCATCCTTTGTCGGCTACTGATTGTGATTACCTGATAAGGATCGTCGGTGTGAAGCTCAGGCAGTCCGTCACCGCCCCCTTCTCTGTGTCTCTCCCCTTGCCCGTCTCCCTTTGATCTCTTCTCTCCTCACTCTCTAACCCCATTTGTTCTAAGTTATATCTAATGTTGTGTCCATTAGCTTTGCACGGGCTGCGCATGCATTAAAACTTAACGTTTACTTGTTAATTTCCCTGGATCAGGCATTAAAATGCTTTTACCTATATACTGCCATGCACATTTTAGGGTTAAGCAAATAGCTCACATTCCAGTCTAAAACATACAGCTTCGGTGCTACTTTTCATACTTCTTAAGCTTCGAGAATTCGTCTGAGTGCTGATGTTGTCTTAAATCCGACTTAACCTAATTCCTGCTTGAGCCTTCGCAGAAGGGGATACACGTATATTAACGATTGCACTTGCGGTTATTTTGGGCAGGGCTTACCGGTCACTATACCTTCTTAATTGGATCTATCGATTCTACACAGAGAAGAATTACAGGCATTGGATCGGTGAGCTTCATCTGAACCTTTCGATACATTGTAGGGTTTTGGGGGTTTTCCTCAAGTCGTCCTCTTTATCCTCATACTGCGATTTTCTGTTTTCGAGGACGTAGCAATTGTATCCAACGTTCTTTATCCGATTTTCACGCTTCTTTTCCATATTTTGTCTAAGTTTGAAAAAACCCTCTGATGAATCGTTGGTGATGTGATCAATCGACAGTGTGGACTGCTGGTATCATCCAGACAGCACTCTATGGCGATTTTTTCTATTACTATCTGAAGAGGTATGATTCCTGAGAATCTAGAAGGATGAGTCTAAACATGGTTCCCAATTCCTACTTTCTCTAGTCCCAGCCTTCCTACGGCAATCATTTTGCATTCTGGTAACAAAAAAAGAACACAAAAGCAGTGAGTCAGTGAGTCAGTCATTACAGAAGGGTATTATTCTGCACTAGATAAAATATAGCAAGCTTCTATAGAGTGCGCTAAGTTGTTTTACGGGGAGACTTTCCAGCCATGATGGGTGGCCGTACTTCAGTCTTCTTTTTCGTACTTCTCAAACAACCCAGTCCTGTTGGTTCTTATTGCCAATTGGGGGTTAGGCTCGAAAGGTTTTGCTATTGAATTCACTGGTTTTGGATAGGGGTTAGGGTTCGAGCAAGCAGGTTAGAGTTAGGGTTAGGGCTCGGGTCAGGATCAGGATTAGGGCTAGGAGTAGCACAGGCGCCTTACGGGCGTGTTAAAGTGTATACTATGCTGTCGACCCACTCAGTAAGAGCAAGTCTGAAGCATCAAAAAGCCGTCCGTGCCATACAAAACCATGCAGGCCGCGTTGCTATGTCATTTACGATCTGGCCTCGTGGTCTATGGGTGCAGCTGGAAGAATAACAAGAAGCTGCACCTACCGGCATAGGGAGGATACAAGTGACAACGAGGGAGGCCTTTGGTTATCTCGGCAATCTTTTTTCAAGCATGACTGAGTCCTGGCCACCCATAATAGACCTCTGACCTCAACTGTTCCTTCGAGTGGTTTTGCGGATGGAGGCTCAATAACGGCCTTTTGTTATTTTAACGGATTCGGAGTTTCATGGAGCACGCTCCAAGAGCAGATACTAGTTTCTTGTTGATCTCGCTCGCAGTCAGACAGCAGGGGAGACGTATCTCTTTCTTCAAACTTCCTGACGTCACCCAAAACCAGTTGCAGGGAGTGGCTAGGTGGTAAAGGGTGGCCTTTACGACGCAATAGGGATATGCCGCTCGGATCTTATCTTTCATGTTGTTTAGAGCAGGGAGGTAGGGGAAGGGGCCAAGCCGGGCTCACGAAAGCCGTGTTTTTGAAGATTTAGGGCTAGATGGGAATTTGTGCTGACTTGTTTTTTGATTCTTGAAGGAGCAGAAGCTGATTTCTTTCCAAGAACGCCGTGGGCATTCCTGGCATTGGACTAACTAAAAATAAAGTCAACTTGGTGGATGCTTGTTGAGTCCCCCTCCCCCTTCCACCGCTCCTCTCTCCCCTCTCCCCTCTCCCCTCTCCCCTCT
>CM074811.1:711293-729936 GCA_037447605.1 Zygnema circumcarinatum | reverse complement strand
AAAGTTCCCGGACATTGAGAGAGGAACTTCAAACGATGGCGTTACGAGAGGGATCCGGAAGGAGAAAGGGAGGAGAGGAATGGAAGCGACGACGGAAATCAAACAGCCCTCCTACCTCACCCCTCGAGCCCAACCTTCCATCGAAATCCCTCCCCCCAACAACATTTCGATATTTTGATTCGAAACATTGAAATGATCAACATAACATAACATAACATAACATAACATAACATAACATAACATAACATAACATAACATAACATAGCATAACATAACATAACATAACAACAACATAACATAACATAACATAACTATAGCGCATAACAAATATGAGAGCCCCTTCCATACAGTCACTTTAACTAAGTCGGCCCTTCTCTAGCCTTTGAATCGCTTTGAAGGGGGGTCTGCCTGTCTGTATGTCCGTCTCTTTGTCTCTCACCCACGGACATCCAATCCGGCGTTTGAATGCTGCACCGCCGCCGGCTCTTCAATGCCAATGCAAGCCATAACGGAACAGTAACGGGAATTTGCGGCATAAAAGGCCCGAAGTCGCCCTGTGAAAAGGGAGGGAGGGGAGGGAGGGAGAGGAGGGGAGGAGGGGAGGGAGGGAGGAGGGGAGGGAGGGGAGGGAGGGGAGGGAGGGGAGGAGGGGAAGGAGGAGGGAGGGGAGGAGGGGAGGGAGGGGAGGGAGGGGAGGAGGGAGGGAGGGAGAGGAGGGAGGGGAGGGAGGAGGGAGGGAGGGAGGGGAGGGGGGGGGAGGGGGGGAGGGGAGGGAGGGGAGGGAGGGGAGGAGGGGGAGGCAGGGAGGGAGGGGAGGGAGGGAGGAAGGAGGAGGGGAGGAGGAGGGAGAGGAGGGAGGGGAGGGAGGGCAGGGAGGGCAGGAGGGGAGGGAGGGAGGGGAGGGGGGGGAGGGAGGGAGGGAGGGGAGGAGGGGAGGGAGGGAGGGAGGAGGGAGGGAGGAAGGAGTGGGAGGGAGGGAGGGCAGGGAGGGCAGGGAGGAGAGGGAGGGGAGGGAGGGGAGGGAGAGGAGGGAGGGGAGGGAGGGGATTGAGGGTAGGAGGGGAGGGAGGGGAGGGAGAGGAGGGAGGGGAGGGAGGGGAGGAAGGGAGGGAGGGGAGGGAGGGGAGGGAGAGGAGGGAGGGGAGTAAGGGGATTGAGGGTAGGGAGGGGAGGGAGGGGAGGGAGAGGAGGGAGGGGAGGGAGGGAATTGGCAGAGTTCAAAAAGGGCTAATTTGCTGCAAAGGGGTGGAAAGGGTGGCGACTTCAACGCCCAGAGCTGAAACAGACTGAACTTTGTAATACGCTTGAAAAATTACATGCAAATGCAGGTCGAGTTCAAAATCATTCATAGAGGAAAGGTACCGGCAACGGAAACGGAAACGGAAGCGAAGAAAACGACAAACAAAGTTATTTCTTTAAGGTGTTTGTGGACACTCACAGCAATCATGTGAAGGGTCTCTCCTTTGAAATTTGGGACGATGGAAATAAGCTCATCTTCTGCGAGGTATTCAATCTGTTCTGGCCATGTACACACGCACGAGCGAGAGAAAGTGAGAGAGAAGGGGGGAGAGAGAGGGAGCAGTAGAGCCGGTTGGAGGCAGTAAAGGTTGAAGCAAAGGTCTCAGAGAACAAATATATTGAAGTTGGTTTATTAGGCCATTAAGCTTCCATTGTACAAAAGACGAAAAAACCCCTCCCCATCCCCCCCCCCCCTCTTTGGCAGAACCATACCTCCACTTCTGTAAAAGTTTGCCCATTTATTCTCGTCCCTGGGGGACCCAAGAACCCAACCCCACATAATACTTCCTTAAGCCTTTCCTCTAATTCTCCTCAGACATAAAAAAAAAAATGAAAAAAAAACAGCATTGGAATGCAATCTGCAGTCCTGCATAACAAGACGCTTTACTTTCGTTCTCTTTCTGAAAAAAGTATTTGCGCATCTCCCTTGGGTTCCATTTTGGTTCGATTTTGGTTTTGAACATGCAAAAGTAGATGACATGAACGAAAACATCTTAGGTTTAATTAGGGAGCTGCTGCAACGGGAAAGCTTAAAAAATGCCTCCTTAATATGGCCGTAGCATTTTGTATTGTTTCATAATCGAAAGCGATAAATGTGAGAGTCTCATTTCAAATTTCACCTCCACCTTCACCTTCAGGAAGCCTAAAACCCTCATCCTAAAACCCTTCCATTGGCTGCAGTCAAAAACTTACATGATATTGCAAATTTTGCATTTTTTTTAGATCTTTGTTCACGGTCATGCGTTCGAACTGGTCCTAAGAGGGAAATAAGGCATTCTGAAAAAAACCCACAAATTTAATTCACAGTTGGGTTCCTCATTCGCTCTCAGACAGCGCTACCTTGCATCCCCAAGCCCCGTCAGCTCGACAGGTAGGCGCCACGTGGCACTCTCTCGTGCTCCCCGGATTTCGCCACCAATCACGTTGCAGCTTTCGGCCCAACGCGAAGGGAGGCACCGAGAGTGGCTTTTCCGTATGAATTCTTTCTGGGCCGTACAATTGTACCACGTCCAACGGTACGGATGGTATATCGCCACTTTAACGATACGATACAAGATATTGGGAATCGTGTTGATTATCTCGATACACTGTTTTTACATGTCCCGGGCTGTTCCGTACATGAGAATGTACGGTCTTGTACGGTGTTCTCAGCTCCGCCATTTGCTGACTCGGACGAGGAAGCTCCCCGGTTTGAACCCCCGCCCTCATCGCTTGGGTTTGGGTCCGGGCAGCGGACTCCGAGATCCTCGGTCAGAAAAAAGTCCAACTTTGACTTTCTATGTGCACATCGGACGGTTTTAGTACGCCCATCGGATCACAACCCTCACTTTAGGCCGTCGATCGTGTCAGCTCACCCACCGGGCGGCATCTAAAAAGATACCACCCCAAAAATCTCCCTCCCCAAATCCGTCCCTTCCGCCACGTCAGCCCAACTGCCGTGACTCAGTGCCAACGCGGCAAGTGGTCCAGCCTCGAGTTGTGCCACGTTATCCCCCATCCCCGGAATCCGTACAATGGTCGTACATTGTTCGTACGGAATTGCACCTGCAGAAAGCTCCTGGAGCGGTTGGTTGGTTTGCAGCTCTCCTGCGGCCCCTCTTGGAGGGCAAAAGGGCCTTTTGGTTGAGCTGGGCGCCTGCTGCTGCCGTTGCAGGGAGGGAGATTTTGGCAGGTTATTTTTCTCTCTCGGAAGGAAATATTTGTCTTTTTGAGTTGAAGCATTTGATTGATTCTGAGGCGTATTGACACTGCTTCACCATCAAGAAGGTGCGGAAGGCTTTTTGTCACCCTTGCAGGAGATATGCATGTTGTTTTTGTTTTTGTCTAGCATTGTTCGAGTCTTTTCAAGGTTTCTGTTTCTTTTCTTTTTTTCCGGCTAGAGTCAACAATAAGCGCTTGCTGTGTCTTGCTGCTCTCGCTGTCGTTGCGAGAAGTCGCAAGGTGCATGAATATTTCAGCATTGCTGACCATTGTTCACATTTCAAACTAACCACTGGTTTCTGTTCGTTTTCCGCACTCTCAGAGACATGGCCAATTCGCCATCCACGCCCGCTTCTATTGGCGGCAGAGTCCCGAGAATTTTGACACCGAGCAGCGAGGAAAGGGAAGACCTCTGCAAAGATGACACCACGCCAAGTGTCAACGCGTCCACCTTGGAGGAGCTTCAAGCCTTGCAGAAGAAGAAGTCGCGACCAAGTACGCCGAGAGAAAGCACAATGACAGAAGAAGAGAAGCAGAAGCTGCAGCTCGATTCCATCAGGTTTACCTTCCCACTTTTTTTTTTTTTTGTAATCGCATGTAGTGTAAGCTACTGTCCTGAATATAAGCATAAAAGAGCATCCACATGAAAGTAAATGTAGTTTATACTCTGTCTACTTTCGTTGCGTTAATGTATATCAACGTCATAGGTGCTTGTCAGTGGCAGATTAATCTGGCACTGTTGATGAGATTACCTGTTTTTATCTCCACCGTCTCCTTTCAGAAAAATGCTCCGCTGTACAATGCATGACCAACATCCTCTCTCTTGACAAGTGCTATTACATTTCTTAACAAAGGTCACACTGGAAACGATGATACCTTTTGTGTTATATCTAGTTTTCTTTCCCAATGAAGATATTTTTGTCTTATTAGTTTGCCATTCGGTCTCTGTCCAGCGCCTCACTGGCATCATTCTCTCGCGACCGTGGCCCACAAGTCGTGAAAGCTGGAAAGGCGCCGCTCCAGCAAGCTGGACCTCCGCCCACACCACACGCCTTCCCAGCGAGGCCATCTGTCAGCGATTCAGCCCTGAAGGTTACAGGCATTTTTTACAATTTATCTCCAGCAGGTGATTTGTGCAAGCCTTGCCCTTGTTGCCGGTGCATTTTTTTTCGTCGTTTGTTGTTCCATTGGTGGCCCCTTATCCGTGGCGAGAGTTGCAATGTTGGTTACAGGCTCCTTGTCTCTTTGGCTTTGTGGAACACGAGGAAAATGCTCATATGGAACCATGCTGTCTATCTTTGCTTTTTGAACGAGGGAAGCGGGTTCTATCTAATCACTTTCGGTGCCGGCTTCCCTTTGTGCCCTCTTTTGCTTCGTAGTTGCCTATTGAGAAAAAGGGTTTGCCAACTAGTTTTTCCAATTTGATCTTACGTATTCTATTCTCCAATATATGTCTCTGTCAACTTTCATTCTCTCAGAACTGTACGAGCATGCGATCAAGTATGAGAAGGGCTCCTACATTACTGCCTCAGGCGCTTTGGCTACGCTGTCTGGAGCAAAGACCGGGCGCTCTCCCAAAGACAAGCGTGTCGTTAGGGAGAGCTCAAGCGAGCAGGACTTGTGGTGGGGAAAGTGAGTCTTATCTGCCCATTTCAATCATCATCGAACATTTCTTATATGCCATTCAATCCTTTTGACCTCCTGCTGAACAATATCAGTCCTTTCATGGCTTTAAGGCCATTAATGATGATCTCCAAGTGGTTGCTGTTTTACTGGTTTGGCAGCAACATAGCAGCAAAGAACTGATACATTTGGTTAGAGTGCATCATTTTGCAGAGGATCTCCCAACATTGAAATGGACGAGGAGACTTTCTTGCTTAACCGTGAAAGGGCTGTCGATTATCTCAACTCTTTGGAGAAGGTCAGTTTGTCAGTGGACATACACTGAAGAAATAGGAGACGTCAATGTTTGGGGCAGTCTTTTTTGGCAATGAACGTTTTCAAGAATGTCTACCACAGCTGCGCTGTTTGACACGTGAAGTGGTATTTCAAATAAGAGACTTGTGGATCTTTGTTTACCATAGCAGACTCGGACTTGAAGCTTCATGTAGCTATCCTCATTGTTCAGATCGAATCGATCGAGCGTACCTTGACTGAACAATTCATAGAAGTTCTTGCATGTGTCTCCAGGTTTTTGTGAATGATCAATTTTTGAATTGGGACAAGGACCACCGACTCAAAGTCCGAATCATTGCAGCAAGAGCTTATCATTCCTTATTCATGCATAACATGTAAGGAAACTTCCCGTTAACTCTTGTTTCAGCCTTTTTCTACTTCAAGTGTCGGCAACTAGAAGGGCCTCTCAATCTATACATTTTGTTAACATATGTTGGCTGGAAGATGGAACTGATTGATAATTGTTCACAGATCGCTGTAAGACCTTTCCTGTCGAGTTCTCTTTGCTTACTCTACATTCTAAATCCGAGTCCTTTTCCTTCGTTCACTGGTGTTGCTACTTGACAACATTTTCTCAGGTGCATCCGTCCAACTGCTGAGGAGCTGGAAGACTTTGGAAAACCCGATTTCACTATCTACAACGCCGGCCAGTTCCCTTGCAACCGGTTCACTCATTACATGACGTCATCCACAAGTGTTGACTTGAATCTGAAAAGGCGCGAGATGGTGATTCTCGGGACGCAATACGCGGGAGAAATGAAAAAGGGCCTATTCAGCGTAATGCATTATTTGATGCCGAAGAGGGGTGTTCTATCACTTCACTCTGGATGTAACATGGGAAAGGAAGGCGATGTCGCCCTCTTCTTTGGACTGTCGGGTATGGCATTGGCTTGCACCTTTGTTTTGGGCACCTTTGTTTTGGGTCGTTATGCTTGTTTGAGAACTCGAATACGTAAGGTACTTCCTTAAACTGAAAATTGTTTTGAGTGAATGATTTGGTAGTTTTGGTCAAACTGTCTTTCTAAAAACAATTGAGTTTGTTTTACCCTGCTATTCAAGGGCACTTCACCATTCGTTTTGGAGCCTTTGTTGCGGTGAAAGGGTCGAGGCTGTCTGCGCCCAAAAGAGCATTATTGTATGTCTTGTTATTTATCTTGAATCTGTATTATCCTACTTCAGTTTCCAATTCTGCAAACTGGTTTTCACTGTTCACCAGGTACTGGGAAAACCACTCTTTCTACTGATCATAACCGATATCTGATTGGAGATGATGAACACTGTTGGACCAACAATGGCGTATCTAACATTGAGGGCGGATGTTATGCAAAGTGTATTGATCTTTCCAAGGAGAAGGAACCCGATATTTATAACGCCATCAAGTTCGGAACAGGTAGAATTTGTTGCAAATATCCCTTCTTCTGTAAGAGGAGACTACACTTCAAAAAAAAAATCAAAAGAGTTTGAAATTGATGATCTTGGAAATGACTGTATGGACATGCGTATACTACAAGACAAGGCCCAATTGTATTTTCGTGAGAAGCAGCAAAGGAATTGAAACTATGCATAAGGAAAACGGTAGTCCATATCTTTTTGTTGACTTTGCTCCACGGAGAGCATTACCTTACTGTCACCATCTTCCATCAATTTCACTTCAATGATTTATTTTCTTTCAATATTAATGCAGTGCTGGAGAACGTTGTATTTGAGGATCACACACGGGAAGTTGATTATACAGACAAGTCTGTAACAGGTGAGCTTACACGGATGTAGCCACTCTGCATGCATTGGATCACGTTCCTTTTTCTCGTTTCTTTCCCAAATTCTTTCAGTTGATGGGAAGGGCAAAAGTTGACGAGCTTTGTCGATCAAGGATGTGCATTAGGCGTAAAATGATGAATTCCCAACCCTGTCGACAACCAACAGTGAATCGTGAAATTGGGGGCCCAAGCAAGTCCAGGACTCGGGGAAGGGATTATGCATGCACGCAACCTGATGGCTCCTGCTTTGTGATCCTTACGCGCATTCTTGATGCGCAGAAAACACTAGGGCTGCCTATCCTATCGAGTACATACACAACGCCAAAATCCCGTGCGTCGGACCTCATCCCCGCAACATCATCCTCCTCGCCTGCGATGCCTTTGGAGTCCTTCCCCCTGTCAGCAAGCTGACGCTGCCTCAGACAATGTACCACTTCATCAGCGGATACACAGCCCTGGTCAGTTTTACTAGTGAAGGCGCATCAGTTGTTGTGGAGGTGATTGGTTTGATTGTCCCAGAAATAGCCTTTAGGTGCTGGTCCTTTTGTTCATGCCACCTTGTGCCGCATCTCCTGTGCTGCTGTGAATATATGTCGGCAAAAAAGGTGTGATACTTGATGGCTGACAATAACTGCCTGCATCTCTGGGTGGTGACTAACATGTGCGTTCAGTTAGCTGGAACTGAAGACGGAATCAAGGAACCTCAGGCCACCTTCTCGGCGTGCTTTGGTGCCGCCTTCATTATGTGGCATCCCACAAAGTACGCATTCATGCTGGCGGAGAAAATGAGGGAGCATGGAGCCACTGCGTGGCTGGTGAATACAGGGTGGTGCGGGGGGAGGTACGTCACTCTCTCTCGCTCTCTTCCTCTCTCTCACTCTCTCAGGCTCTCTTGCTCTCTCCTCTATCCGTCTCTTTCGCCCTCCCCTCCCTCTCACTCTTGTATTCACACAAGTGCTGTGTGATATTCCTTTACGGAAGAGAACCATTGAATTTTCCGTCATGCCCGACTTTTTCTACCGTAGTAGATGCATAACCAAACTGGCTTGCCAAAACATTCAGGTCCTCTTTTTTACTGGGATATGCTTCGTTTGCGTTGTCGCTTACAGCTATGGAGTAGGCCAGCGAATGAAGTTGTCATACACTCGAAAAATCATCGACGCAATCCACAATGGTTCCCTGTTGAGCTGCGATTACTCAACCACTCCAATCTTTGGACTTCATGTACCGGGCGAGGTGGAAGGGGTGCCGCCTGAGATGCTCAAGCCTGAGAACATGGTAAGCTCAAATGCTCTCTTATATTCTCAGATAAATACTGTTTCTGAAATTTATCGGGCAGGATCACGATGAGAATGTGTGCCGGGTTTTGTCTCTTTCTTGGGTTGCGGCAAATGTGAACTACTTGGTGTTCCATATTGGTCGTCGTTGGGTGGAATTCATCGAGGCCACCATGTAAGGCATGCTCCAATCACAGTTCTCCCCGTCATAGAAATTGCTTAAGTGACAAGCCTAGATTGGCCTGTGTAACCCACCCTTCTTAGTCGCGGATGGGCTTTAGGAGTCCAGAGGCAATTCCCTTACTGGCATGGTTGGTGTCCTGTTGATGCAGTGGGCGGACAAGAATGGGTACAACACAACGCTGAAAAAACTCGCGGGTCTGTTCATCGGAAACTTCGAGAAGTTTGCAAACTACAGCGTGGGAGGGAACGATGAGCTCACAAAGGACATTTTGGCTGCGGGACCTCAGATATGATGTCTCTGGTCTTATTCATTGAAAGAGGGTTTTTAGGGTTTTTTAGAAGGGGAGGGAAGGAAGGGGGGTATTGGATGGCTAGGGAGAGAGGGAGGTGATCCCCGGGAGGGGGAAAGCGCAACGATTGGCGGGAGGAGGGAGGGACGAGGGATCGGAGGAAGGGTGGGAAATGGGCAGTCTTTAAGGATATGAGTGTGATGAAGAGGGACAGGGAGGGGCGAGGGAGTGGGAGTCAATAGAGAGTCCTGAGAAAGGGAGGGGTGTGGGATAGGACGAGATGCGATGGTAGATCAGACGAACAGAAATGGCGGAGTATGGTGGTCTAGAGAGACAGGGGAATTAGGGCCCTTAGGCATAGAAGTGGAGACGAGGGGTGAATTGACATTGATCATAGCCATGGAGATGGAGCTTCCATGGACAATCTAGAGGGCCAAATAGGGCCACGGTATCTGTGTATGGCATAGTTTACATGTATAGTAGTATGGGCGTATCCATGACCTGTGTTCTCCGCTCAACGGAGACCTATGGCTATGGGAAATTCTTTGAAATTCTCTTAATTCTCTCTGGC
The DNA here is from genome assembly GCA_037447605.1 of Zygnema circumcarinatum. Taxonomy (NCBI): domain Eukaryota; kingdom Viridiplantae; phylum Streptophyta; class Zygnematophyceae; order Zygnematales; family Zygnemataceae; genus Zygnema; species Zygnema circumcarinatum. Next base: position 720,683 of record CM074811.1, on the reverse strand, counting down.
CGCTTCTATTCTTTCCAATGAATTACCTAAACAATTCAGCTTTGCTTTCTTCAATAGAAACACACTGACTTTGATGCAGTACCAAATCGGATTCCCGTGCGGTACCAGAAGTGAGATGCTGTCCTCGTGCTTCAGGCACTGTACTACCTTATCCCAAATTCGGCGACTTTTGAATACCCAATTCAAACTTACAAACACTCGCGATTTCAAATTTCTAAATGCTTCGCATCTTTTTCTGCCTTGATTTTCCTCCCATCAAGCGCTTCACTTGGTGCGACTCAACACTCAACTGACTTGATCCGTCTGTCGAGACCGGCACGTTCCCTTCAATGAATACGATGGTCTCACTCCCACCTCCACTTCGCTTCCTTTTTGCTCAGACCATATCCAGCAGACTGCCACTCCAGCGGCGCCTGCTCGAACCGCAAAAGGTGCCGCTCACCCCCACCCCTCCTCATCGCCGAGGACAGCCCCCTCCAGCTTCCCCTCAATGGCCCCTCCACCTCTGCTTCCGACATGCCAAGAACCTGCTAAGCCGCCCCTCAGGAGTCAGGAGTCAACATAGACAGCCTCTGCCCTAAAGCCACCGCCGCCTCATGGAGACGCTGTGCAACGGGGAAAATAAGAAATAAAAAATAAAAAATTCATCCAAATCCAAGTGGCGCCCACGTTCCATGTGAACTAGTTCCAAAAGTGCAGATTTTCTATTTTTTCACAAAGGAAGAACAAGTAAATCGCAGGCGGGCGCAGCAAGCTAAGGGGCCAGTTGCCGTACAGTTTAAGGAACACGTGGACGCCTGTGATTGGTGACTCAACTATTTCTGAAACTAGTACACCGGAGAAAGTGGGGCTTCGAAAGGACGAAAATCTTCCGTCTCAAGTGTAGGGATAGCTTAATTACGACTATATAATCTATATTATATTATATAACTGTGACGACTAAATAACGGCTGTTATATAATACTTTACAACGCCTTTACAACATGTACGGTCATACGACTGTACGGTATTATGCGGTGAAGACAGAGTGAACCAGACGGACGCATTTCGCAACGCCAACGCCAAAACGACCTAATTTTGGTATGGTACGACCGTACGACCGTACGAGTACGGTCGTACGGTCGTTAATTGTTCAAAACGAGTGGGTATAATATATGTAATAAAGTGTTTTACTTTGTACTATATTACTACTTTTTAACCCGTTGTAAAGTATATAATATAGTCGGACTTTATAACGCGGGCCATCCCTACTCAAGTGACGTCGTCGCGGGCATATCGCCATATGGCCTCGATACATGTACATATCGCAATATATCGACTGTGCCAATGTGGCACCATACGTTGCATACGTGGCGTCCACGTGGAATAGCGGCCGCCACCGTTACCGTACGGATATCACGTGACACTGTGCGGCACGATGTTCGGTGCGACACGTCATCACGTTCAGGTATCGAAACCACGAGTGATTTTTTTGGGCCTTTGGAGACTTTTGGGCTACCGAAATAGTTCACCGAGCCAGCGAGAAAAGTCGTCCGGTGGCCTCCTGCTTTAGTTCAGGGGGGCAGAGCTCGAGTGAGTCTATGAGTAATGTTTGCTATTACCGCTATTGTTGCTACTTTTTTACTATTATATTATTACTTTTGCTATTGCTATTATGCAACCTTCACAGCTGGCCTGGCCTCCAGTGAATGAGATCTCAGCCATTTACATACATACATACATCACAGCATCGCTGACAGAGGGCTGGGAAAGGGAGAGGGAGAGGGAGAGGGGGCCCAAGAATTCTTTTGATTTTACATGGGGAGGATTCAGAACAAAGGAGAAGCAGTTCATGGGCAGAGGGCTTGCTGGGCCAAAGCAAGTAGACCTACTCTCGCCTGCTCAGAAATTTTTACAAGATCAAAGGTTTCCATTTCCGATTGATTACATATCCTCCAACATCACAAATTCGTGTTCCAAAAGTAATGCTGATTAACAAAGACAAGGGTATCGCTTAAAAGCTCTCTTTGAAGGAACCGACTTTGAGCTATACCTAAGCAGCTTTATCCTTTGAGTCGGCCATGTACAGTGCTCGCATATAAACGAAATGAACGAAATAATCAAAAGGTCCTATCACAGACGACCAAATGTACACCGCCAAACAGCAATGAAGTCGATAAGAACCAGTAATCATACAGCTATACAAACACCCGTGACTACCAATGGTTGGCACAACCATTGGCTTTCAGTTCGATGAATGCGCCGTGAGGGCCACAGGTCACGACTTAACCAGTCTATGGGCAGCAGTCACCCGACACGGATTCTCTTCGCCTCTCCTCCTCCTCCTCCTCCTCCTCCTCTCCCACCCGTCTCCGTTCGCTCTCCCTCATCCAGGTCCACCAAGGCCCGCTTCTTGGGGCTCTCTCTGACGATCTCTGGCAGCCATTCGGATGTCTCACTCGGAGAACCGGATTCATTCGCAGGTGGGTGCAGTGAAGGGAGGCTCTCCGAAGAAGAGCAGGAGTAGGAGACCGCCCTTAGCGGGGAGGCTCGCCGACTATTCACTAAAAGGCCCACATCGTCCTCTGCTTCTTCTGCATCCTTAAACTCCTCCTCCTCCTCCTCCTCCTCCTCTTCCTCCTTCCCGCGCTCCTCATTGGGCCCATCTTCCGCCTTGCAGCAGGGCTGGTCCGAGTCTGCATAGTAGCAGACCCTCATCGCCCCCATAGCCCCCCTCTCCGCCGCCTCTCTGAGCAGGCTCTGCAGGCCTCTCCGCGCCGCGCTCAGCGCCGCCTCCATCCGCCGCATGCGTCGCTCCGTCTGCTTCTCCTCGTAGGCGGCCATAAAGGAGGAGGGAGAGGAGGATGAGAAGGAGGAGGAGGGAGACGAGGCCTCCCTCTGCTCGCCACTCTGTGCCGCCTCTCTCCCTCCTCCTCCTCCTCGCCACCTCCGCATCCGCCATGGCTTCGGTGGTTCCAAGGGACATTGAGCCTCTGTTCCAAGAACTGCGCTTTCAGCTCCCACGTGCGTTTCAAGACCAGCGAGACCTTCCATCGAGCCTCTCTCTTCTTCTGATTGCAAGCGGTCGTATCTTCTATCTCCAAGTTTCCCCCCCGCGCTTCTGACCCCTCACTCCTCGCCTCCCTTCTCTCTCCCGCTTCTCCTCCTCTTCACAGTACCCCCTCTTATCCCCTCCTATCTCCTCCCTCCCACCTTGTCTCCCGCAGACCCTCCCCTCAGTCTTGTGCTTCCTTTCTTAAGACCCCCAAAGGCAGCCTACCCTTCCTCCTCCTCTACCACCTTCCTTCTCCCTCTCTCCCTCTCCCTCCTTCCTTCTCCCTCTCTCCCTCTCTCCCTCTCTCCCTCTCTCCCTCTCTCCCTCTCTCCCTCTCTCCCTCTCTCCCTCTCCCTCTTTCTTCCCCTTTCTCCCTCTCTCTCTCCCCCTGTCTCCCTGTCTCCCTCTCTCTCCTCTCTCCCGCTCTCCCTCACTCTCTCCCCCTCTCTCCCTCTCACTCTCTCTTCCCCACTCTCCCTCTCTCCCTCACTCTCTCTCCCACTCTCCCTCGCTCTCTCCCCCTCTCTCTCTCTTCCGCCACCTCTCCCTCTTCCCATATTATAGGCTGGCCCTGGGCGCCCCCCTGCCCCGCATTGAGGCTCGAGCGGCCGCCGCCGATTCTGGTCTCCGCGCCGACGTGGCGCCGTTGACTCCCCGTCACCACGTCAGCAAGCCACGTGGCAGCGATTTTTGCGCTCTCCGAGGAGCCGCGCCACGTCCTGGATGACGTGTTCTGTATAGGCCGCCCGCGGTTGCTGTACGGTGCCACGTGTATAGGTTGACCGTACGTCCTATGATAGCTCACAGAGCTGATGAGCTACGGGTGTGATCTGGAGGTTGTCGCATGTGGCTGAAGTAGATGTAACGTTGTTTGTCGTTTTGAGGTGCGTGGGGCCCACATGTGATAGCCCATTAAGGAGATTGGATGGGAGTAAGTCAACTCGACTGTACGAGCATGTGGGAGGGCTGTTATTGGCTGAAAAAAATTGCCATACAACTGGCAGCATTTGGCCGTTTCTCTCAAAACAGATACTTCTGAGCAGATAAAGACCGCCGTACCTTACAAAATCGTCGTCAACGAAAAAGATAGGAAACGACTATTTACAGTGTCTTTGTTCTGAATGTAGTGTACTTTTTCACCGGGCAGCTTGTACAAAGGATTTTTTTAGCGAAAAATGCTGTTTCATATTTTTCAGAATAGATACAGACCTTTTTTCGTCCGATGTACGGAAGGTGAATTGAATGTACGAAGCGCGCGCGTCTACAACTACAAGGTATAAGGGCGCAACACGTGGAGCGACATGATTGGTCGCGGCAACATATGACGCGACAAGTATGAAGAATTAAAACTTACAGACTTTAAAAACCAATTTTAGGGTTTTTGAGTGCGTCTGCCGCACCTCCTTTGTACAGTTCAAAGAGTTGTTCGGAAGAGTTAAAGGGCCGCAGTGCCCTTAAGGCAATGGTGGAGCTGATTTCTGAATGAAGTGAACAGGATGTTGGACATTTGAAAAGACAGAATTTTCTTGAAGCGTACCCTAGCCATGGTGTGGCTGGGGATTTTCTGTATATCAAAAAGTCTCCTTATAGACACTCAAAAACCCCAAAATTGGTTTTTAAAGTCTGTCAGTTTTAATTCGTCATACTTGTCACGTCATATGTTGCCGCGACCAATCATGTCGCTCCGCGTCTTGCGCCCTTATACCTTGTAGACGCGCGCGCTTCGTACTGTACATTCAAATCACCATCCGTACATCCGACGAAAGAAGGTCTGTATCTATTCTGAAAAGTATGAAACAGCAATTTTCGCAAAAAAAAATCCTTTGTACAAGCTGCCCGGCGAAAAAGTACACTAAATTCAGAACAAAGACACTGTAAATAGTCGTTGCCAAAAGATAAATCAAAACCACCAGCTAATGATTAAAACAGTTGCGAGCAGAAGCGACAAGCATAGCTGAATTCCTCCGAATGAAGACAAGAACACGTGTCGTAGCTGGTACCGTACTATTTTGGCTCCAAAAAATTCGTACTGTACCAAAAGACCATCCCCTCGTGGCACGGCCCTCAGGCGCCACGTGTGCCAGCGGACGGACCGCTGTACGGCACTTGTTATATAGGGTCACAGGAATTTGTTTTCTGGGGAGGGCTTGAACTGGATAAGCCCGGAAATGGGCTTTAGGGTTAAAGGTTTTCGAGGGTTAGGGTCTTAATGAACTATAGGGTTTTAGGGACTTGTAGGGCCCGGCCCTTCCCTCCTCGAAGGGGCACCCCCCGCGAGGGGAAGGCCAAAAGCCGCGGCGGCGGTTACAAAGGGAGGGAGGACCGGGGAGGATCTGGGCCGTATAGAAATCTGATCTGATGTCGTCAACGAAAGCGCCAAAATATCGGTGGGTTAAACGATTTCGGTCAACTCGTAACGTGTCGTGACGTTCGCTGGAAGCCATCATTGCCTCCATACTTTTTCATAGGGTCAAGCTACACACCTTTTTTGGATAGATGCACACCTTTTTCCTCAGATCAGATCTTATTTCAGGGTTTTAAAAAAGTGTGTATCTAGCTCAAAAGGTGCGTAAATAACGAATTCCTCTTTTTTCCGGAAAAAACCAAAAGAAAAATAGGGTAGTGATATTTCCACCCCTTTTTTGGATCCAAACACCCCTTCCCGGCCGGGCAGATTTCAAAAAGGATTAAAAACAGAAAATGCTTTTTTCACACCTTTTTGGAATCGATACCCACTCTCCATCGGCAGATTTTATTTTTGCGAAACAAGGAAAATGATAACCCGTCACCCCATTTTGAATATCCCGCATACCTGAATTTTCTTTCACGCGTGCGGTCAATCGCAGCCGTCCCTCGCAGATCGCAACACGGCAGATAAATATTTGATCTGCAGACGGGCTCGGTCACAGCGAATGGCACGTGCCCACGTATCCCGCCAAAGTCGTCTCAAACGTTTGTCCGTCCAAAGGATGTACGGTCGCAACTTGAGAAACCCAAAATTTTGTACATTGAGAGCTTGGACCAATCAAATATTTCCACGTCAAAAAATGTAACACGTGGCAGATGTTGATTGGTGGGAGCTAACAATGACGAGATCTTGGGCCGAGGGACGCGCGCACTCGCTCGTGCGATTCGGCTTTGAACGAGACTCGTGGGCGCTTTCCATTCGCTAAGATCGAGCCGGGCTGCAGATCGAACGGTGATCTGCAGTGGTGCGATCTGCGAGGGAATCGACAGCTGCGATTGACACACACGTGTGAAGGACGGACACCCGCGAACGATCTCGTGGCGGACGGATCTTCCGCTCCAAGCGGATTCGGGCAGGCAGATATTTCTTTCCATCAAAAAAAAAATTCAGGGAGGCGCGATACAGTATTCAAAATGCGGTGACGGGGTATCATTTTCCTTGGTTAGCAAAAATAAAATCAACCGACGGAAGAAGGTGGGTATCGATTCCAAAAAGGTGTGATAAAAGCATTTTCCGTTTTTAATGCCTTTTGAAATCTGCCCGGCCGGGAAGGGGTGTTTGGATCCAAAAAAGGGGTGGAAATAAAACTACCCAAAAAATAATATAAAAGGCACACACGGCGTATCGGTGCCGTACGATTGCCGCTGAGGTGTCAATCATACGGTCATTGGCGCCCCGTGGGCTGTACGCTACGGCAGCCACTGTACGGTAGAAACTGTACGGCCGCTGGTTTGGACGGTTGCACGAGGATGGCGGGTCCCCTAAATCGCGGAAAGCGTACGGAATTTCTACTTTTGTCGCGTCAGCAAATTAAACCGCAATTTTTTCTTATCTTTTGCCACGTCGTCGTCAAACGAGACCGATCCGATCTGATCTGGTCCGACAAAGCGACAAAATATCGGTTGAGACGAGACTCGGGAACCCGTTGACTCCATGTGAACCGCAGCTGCGAATTCACGTTCGAATCCAAATTTTACAACGGCGTACACATGGAGACCGCGACCTGCGGCTTTGTTGTAGTTCCGTGCAAGAGCGGTCACGTAACGGCGCAGACATGCAAATACGGAGCAGCACTGAGGTAGTATGCGAGGAGAGCTCGAATTCGAGGATGATTTTTTTTAGCGCTGCGCTTCTAGAACACATGAATGCATGAATACAACTGGAACTTTGTACAACAACCCCGCTAGTCTAAAAATTCTATGCTATGCGCACCTTCGTGCTCATCATCATCTGCAGGCGGCAATGCGCGCTTATTGGTATTCCTCCCGTCTATAAGGTTTTGGGTTTTTGCTCGTCCTAAGAAGACCTGTCCGCTAAATCTCAAGCTTTTCATTGGTCCTTTGCTACTACCTCCATCTTCACCTCTGAGCTCGCCGTCGACATCTCGTTCCCTCCTTTCCAAGCCCCCTTCCTCATCGCATTCTGATTCGGACTGAGTCCTCGACACGCCTTCTGCCCGCGTCTCCCCGCCTTCTTCTGCCTCAATGTCGATCAGTGACCGAGACTGGAAGTGTTCAGAGCTTCCTCGAGGATGCAACGGGCGCCCATAAGAAGGTCCAAAATGACCGGCCTCATGCATAACCTCATGATCGTAAACGCTTTTAGATGAAGTAGGGGATGTAGTGACCCTATCTGCAGGGCCCACATGCCCACTCGCCCATAGCTGCCCCAAACCCTCTCCCTCCTTATGTTCCCCCCCAGAAACAAGCTCGTCCTTCGCAAGCAGCCTCACCCCTCCTTGTCCCATTCCCAGAATTCCCCCCCCCCACCCTCTCTTCCTAGCCTCTCCGAGCAGCCTCTCCATGTCCCCATGCGCCGCCTGCAGCGCCGCCTCCTGCTGCTTAATTCGCCTCTCCAACTGCAGGTCGGCCCCATCTCTCTCCCGCCCGCCCCTCTGCGGCCCTTCCTCTCCGCACCCTCCCCGCCACCTCCTCATCCGCCGTGGATTCCCTTTTAAGAACTCCTCACACTGCCCTCCTCGGCCGGGAATACCTTTTCCCATTGAGGAGACATGCCCACCATTGAAGGTTTGCACAGAAACCGACTGCGCTTCCAACTCCGCTCTCATGTCTCTCTCTCTCTCTCTCACTCTCTCTCTCTCGCTCTCGCTGTCTCCTTCACTAGTCCTTTCCGTTACCTCTCCTCCTTCTGCAGCACTTGTGTGTATGTTGTCGTCTTGTGCACGCAAGTTCTACGCTTCAGCGTCCGCTGCTCTCACCACCCTGTAGGCATAAAGTTGACTATTCACCATGTTAGCAAAAGCTTTAGCATCTCTCTTCACTTGTTATTGCAAAAAACTTAAGACCGTGTAGACCGCAATTCGAGCCAAACTTTGCGTCGGTATCTCCCCCCTTCTTTCCCTCTTTCCCATTTCTCTAGATCCTTCGCTAAAAAATGGCAGCCATGATACAGAGGAACCCCTCACCACCTAAAAAACTTATTTCCCTTTGAACAGCAGCCCTGCCACGTGGCACATCCATAGCCAATGCACCTGACCTGCAAACATGTACTTCAGCACACCCTTCGCTATCTTTCATTTCCCTTCGCTTCCCGTCTCCCCTGTTCCCTCTCCCCTCTCCCGCCAATTCCTCTCCCCATTCCTCTCCCCTCTTCCCTCAGCCATGCCCGCTTTTCCCTCTTTCTTTCACTCCGCCCCCCCACTCCCCCAGTTTCCTATCCCCTTACACTCACTCACTACTCCCTCCTTCCCTTTGCCCTCCCCCCTCCCACCATTGCCTCGCTACTCCCTCCTTCAAGATCTGCGCAGCCCCGTCCTTAGTCCATTACCCACCGGCCACCTCTCTTCCTGGCCTTCTGCTCCCTCCCTTTCCCACTCTTCCTGCTCTCTCTCCCCCGTCCTTCCCTCCCTCTTATCTTGTCCTCAACGTCCCACCCTCCGTCCTAATCCACCAACCGTATCCGTTTACTACCCTTGCTCTCCGCCTTTTCTCCCCACTAGTGTCAACCTCCCCCCCTCCCGCCATTGTCAGCTTCCTTCCCACAACTCCCTTGCCCAACTAATCTTTCCCCTCTTCCTTACCGACTGTCTCCTGTCCTCGCTTTCTGCTCTCTCTGTTTTTCGATCACCCTCTGTTCGTTTAGCCCTTTCCCTTCGTCTGTCTTTTCTCTCCTCTAGTTTTTTTTCCCTCCCCTCTCTCACTCTCACAGTACTCGTTTACTCTCCGTACCTTCTTCCTCTCTTCCTCACCATACATTCCGTAAGCTCTCTTTACCCACATTCTCCCAAAACATGTCCCTCCTCCTATTGCCACAGGGCTTTGTTCATCTCCTGTATTCGCTCCCTCCCGTCCCTCGCTCTAACACCACTCACGACAGTCTACCCTCACATCCCATCCCCGCCCCTTGCATTCTGACCTCCCCCCCCCCC
>CM074811.1:688884-711283 GCA_037447605.1 Zygnema circumcarinatum | reverse complement strand
AGAATTCCCCCCCCCCACCCTCTCTTCCTAGCCTCTCCGAGCAGCCTCTCCATGTCCCCATGCGCCGCCTGCAGCGCCGCCTCCTGCTGCTTAATTCGCCTCTCCAACTGCAGGTCGGCCCCATCTCTCTCCCGCCCGCCCCTCTGCGGCCCTTCCTCTCCGCACCCTCCCCGCCACCTCCTCATCCGCCGTGGATTCCCTTTTAAGAACTCCTCACACTGCCCTCCTCGGCCGGGAATACCTTTTCCCATTGAGGAGACATGCCCACCATTGAAGGTTTGCACAGAAACCGACTGCGCTTCCAACTCCGCTCTCATGTCTCTCTCTCTCTCTCTCACTCTCTCTCTCTCGCTCTCGCTGTCTCCTTCACTAGTCCTTTCCGTTACCTCTCCTCCTTCTGCAGCACTTGTGTGTATGTTGTCGTCTTGTGCACGCAAGTTCTACGCTTCAGCGTCCGCTGCTCTCACCACCCTGTAGGCATAAAGTTGACTATTCACCATGTTAGCAAAAGCTTTAGCATCTCTCTTCACTTGTTATTGCAAAAAACTTAAGACCGTGTAGACCGCAATTCGAGCCAAACTTTGCGTCGGTATCTCCCCCCTTCTTTCCCTCTTTCCCATTTCTCTAGATCCTTCGCTAAAAAATGGCAGCCATGATACAGAGGAACCCCTCACCACCTAAAAAACTTATTTCCCTTTGAACAGCAGCCCTGCCACGTGGCACATCCATAGCCAATGCACCTGACCTGCAAACATGTACTTCAGCACACCCTTCGCTATCTTTCATTTCCCTTCGCTTCCCGTCTCCCCTGTTCCCTCTCCCCTCTCCCGCCAATTCCTCTCCCCATTCCTCTCCCCTCTTCCCTCAGCCATGCCCGCTTTTCCCTCTTTCTTTCACTCCGCCCCCCCACTCCCCCAGTTTCCTATCCCCTTACACTCACTCACTACTCCCTCCTTCCCTTTGCCCTCCCCCCTCCCACCATTGCCTCGCTACTCCCTCCTTCAAGATCTGCGCAGCCCCGTCCTTAGTCCATTACCCACCGGCCACCTCTCTTCCTGGCCTTCTGCTCCCTCCCTTTCCCACTCTTCCTGCTCTCTCTCCCCCGTCCTTCCCTCCCTCTTATCTTGTCCTCAACGTCCCACCCTCCGTCCTAATCCACCAACCGTATCCGTTTACTACCCTTGCTCTCCGCCTTTTCTCCCCACTAGTGTCAACCTCCCCCCCTCCCGCCATTGTCAGCTTCCTTCCCACAACTCCCTTGCCCAACTAATCTTTCCCCTCTTCCTTACCGACTGTCTCCTGTCCTCGCTTTCTGCTCTCTCTGTTTTTCGATCACCCTCTGTTCGTTTAGCCCTTTCCCTTCGTCTGTCTTTTCTCTCCTCTAGTTTTTTTTCCCTCCCCTCTCTCACTCTCACAGTACTCGTTTACTCTCCGTACCTTCTTCCTCTCTTCCTCACCATACATTCCGTAAGCTCTCTTTACCCACATTCTCCCAAAACATGTCCCTCCTCCTATTGCCACAGGGCTTTGTTCATCTCCTGTATTCGCTCCCTCCCGTCCCTCGCTCTAACACCACTCACGACAGTCTACCCTCACATCCCATCCCCGCCCCTTGCATTCTGACCTCCCCCCCCATTCCCCCCCCTCCCCCCCCACCCCACCCTTAATATCTATTCTCATTCCCTTCCCTTCTCCCTGCCTGCAGCACAGCATACAGAATTCCTCCCACAGCCAGCGAAAGAGGGAGGGAGAGAGAGAGAGAGAGAGAGAGAGAGAGAGAGAGAGAGAGAGAGAGAGAGAGAGAGCGCGAGAATGACCTTGGGCCGCCACAAACCTCCAGCTCTCCCCCCGCCCGATCCCTTCCTTTCTCGCCACTCACCGCCGGAGGGTGATCTCTCCTTCAGCTCGCCGCTGCCTCCATCCGCCTCCTCCCTACGCCCACCGGCGTCGCAGCAAGAAACTGGCCACCATATCCATGCACACTTGCGTGGGTGTTTCCCGTAGCTTGAACCAATCAGAGCGCTACACGTACAGCTAAAATTTGAGGATCTATGTCGAAAATTATAGGCGGCAACACGACAGTTCCATGTGAAAATATTCGATTTTGCCGCTTCTTACGGATCGGCAATAACGGAATAATCGCCAATACGACAAATTCGCCAGAGCCGACAAATTAGAGACTTGTCCAGTTGCCTCCCGCGCTGGTCTCAATTTGTCGGGAGTGGCCTCCTGCGGCCAGCGTGGATTGGAGGACACGTGCGGACACGTTGCAGTCTCTCCTGCCTCCCCGAGATTACGGTTCAACGCTGATTGGCTGCTGGCCGCCGCCAATTTGCGAATGGGACAGCGGCGGAGGGATCATCTGTGGAAGCGCCGACTCGGACGGATCCAATCGGATCGGATCAACTCATATCCTGAAAACGACAAACGGATCAACTCTATTGTAGACCTGTGCTAGTCGGTTCAACCACTGAAAATATGTTTAGCCAATAAGAAATGTCAAATTTGCAAAAAAATTGTGCCAAATTTTTAGGGTAGTGATATTTCCACCCCTTTTTTGGATCCAAACACCCTTTCCCGGCCGGGCAGATTTCAAAAGGGATTAAAAAAGGAAAATGCTTTTTTCACACCTTTTTGGAATCGATACCCACCTTCTTCCGTCGGCTGAATTTATTTTTGCTAACCAAGGAAAATGATACCCCGTCACCGCATTTTGAATACTGTATCCCGCCTACCTGAATTTTTTTTTTGAGGGAAAGAAATATCTGCCTGCCCGAATCCGCTCGGAGCGGAAGATCCGTCCGCCACGAGATCGTTCGCGGGTGTCCGTCTTTCACACGTGTGTGTCAATCGCAGCTGTCGATTCCCTCGCAGATCGCACCACTGCAGATCACCGTTCGATCTGCAGCCGGCCTTGATCTCAGCGAATGGAAAGCGCCCACGAGTCCCGTCAAAGCCGGATCGCACTTGCGAGTGCGCGCGTACCTCGGCCCGAGATCTTGTTCTATTGTCAGCTCCCAGCCAATCAACATTTGCCACGTGTTAAATTTTTGACGTGGAAAATTTTGATTGGTCCAAACTCTCAATGTACAAAATTTTTGGTACGACCGTACGATATTTGTACGGACAAATTTTTGAGACGACTTTGGCGGGATATGTGGGCCCGTGCCATTCGCTGTGACCGAGCCCGGCTGCAGATGAAATAGTGATCTGCCTCGTTGCGATCTGCGAGGGAATCGACGGCTGCGATTGACCGCACGCGTGAAAAAAAATTCAGGTAGGCGGGATGTTCAAATGGAGTGAAGGGTTATAATTTTCCTTGTTTCGCAAAAATACAATCTGCCGATGGAGGGTGGGTATCGATTCCAAAAAGGTGTGAAAAAAGCATTTTCCGTTTTTAATCCTTTTTGAAATCTGCCCGGCCGGGAAGGGGTGTTTGGATCCAAAAAAGGGGTGGAAATATCACTACCCAATTTTTATGTTCAGACTAAAAATAAATGTTGTGTTTACTCTAGATAGACTTGTTTGAGGGTACTCATTCGGATATCTGATTTGAAGTATAATTATTCTCCAGTAGCATTGACGACATCGAAGTCTGACAAGGTCCAGTAGAGGCTGCCACTTGTCCGACAACTGCCAGCTTGGGCGGCATGACGTGGCCGTACGGTATATGCCAAAAGTCTGACGCAAAACGACACCGTTTCCCGGCCAGGCGTCTGCCGCCAAACGCGGGGAGGGCACAGTTAGTGCCAAATATTCGACATTAAAAGACAAACAATAAGGGTAGTGATATTTCCACCCCTTTTTTGGATCCAAACACCCCTTCCCGGCCGGGCAGATTTCAAAAGGGATTAAAAACGGAAAATGCTTTTTTCACACCTTTTTGGAATCGATACCCACCTTCATCCGTCGGCTGATTTTATTTTTGCTAACCAAGGAAAATGATACCCCGTCACCGCATTTTGAATACTGTATCCCGCCTCCCTGATTTGTTTTTTTGAGGGAAAGAAATTTCTGCCTGCTCGAATCCGCTCGGAGCGGAAGATCCGTCCGCCACGAGATCGTTCGCGGGTGTCCGTCCTTCACACGTGTGTGTCAATCGCAGCTGTCGATTCCCTCGCAGATCACACCACTGCAAATCACCGTTCGATCTGCAGCCGGGCTCGATCTTAGCGAATGGAATGCGCCCACGAGTCCCGCCAAAGCCGGGGATCGCACGTGCGAGTGCGCGCGTCCCTCGGCCCGAGATCTCGTGCATTGCCAGCTTTCAGCCAATCAACATCTGCCATGTGTTACTTTTTTGACGTGGAAAACGTTGATTGGGTCCAAGCTCTCAATGTACGAAATATTGGGTTCCTCAAAGTTGCGACCGTACGAAATGTGTACGGACAAACATTTGGGACGAGTTTGGCGGGATACGTGGGCACGTGCCATTCGCTGTGACCGAGCCCGGCTGCAGATCAAATAGTGATCTGCCGTGTTGCGATCTGCGAATGAATCGACGGCTGCGATTGACCGCACGCGTGAAAAAAAATTCAGGTAGGCGGGATATTCAAAATGGGTTGACCCGTTATTTCCTTGTTTCGCAAAAATAAAATCTGCCGATGGAGGGTGGGTATCGATTCCAAAAAGGTGAAAAAAAGCATTTTCCGTTTTTAATCCTTTTTGAAATCTGCCCGGCCGGGAAGGGGTGTTTGGATCCAAAAAAGGGGTGGAAATATCACTACCCAACAATAAATGGCGTCGTCGACGGGTCCAGTTGTCAGGACAGATGGCGCCTCCTGACTGGCTTAAATGTAGGCTCCGGTTTACTGAGCGTCGTGATAGGTAACGGGAAAGCGTGTGACAACGGCGCAAGGAACAGCGCATCCCGCCTGCCAGTCCTTGTCCCGGACGGGCAGGCCTCTCTAGGGCAGTTAGACATGAGTACATTGTACAACTTGTCCTTGTCTAACAACAGCACGTGAGTATGATGCCACCCTACTACATAATTTGAGCACATTGTACACATGATGACATTGTGGGCGGAGCAAACACTAACATATCATTCCATGTCACAGCGGTTCCCCGCGTTGTCCATTGGATGGCACCGCCGTCGCGAGATCGCAGCCAATCCTCCCTCGCAGGCGCGCCTTTCAGACCTGTCCGGCCACCGACCAGCGATGGGCGGGCGCTGCGGCACCGACACGCGGGCAGGCAGGCAGGCAGGCGCCACCGACCTAGAGGACCGCCCGCCCGGCGCCAGGGGACGGGGGGGGAGGGGAGGGGAAGGGAAGGGAGGGGACCGCCATGGCCGCTCGATCCGTCGCTCGCCCCTTCTCGCCTTCGCACGTGCCAGATCAAATCCCGGATCCGTGACTCGTCCTAGCGCGCACTGAGACTGGGCCGTGAGGAGCACGTACGGAAGCGAGACTCGCCGGCTCCCTTGCTGAAGTTTCAAGGTAGAACAATCAACAACATCGACATCTTACTCATTTATGGGTGCGGCCTGGTGGTGGGGAAAAGGGGCTCCCGAGACGTACGTGACGGACCATTTGAAGGTAGCGGCGATGCGACGAATCCCCCCCGCTCGGACCAGGCGTGAACTGGCAATGCAAGAACTCGCAAAACACACTCACTCGTGAGGCAGCTTTCGGGTTCTTTCAGCACGTGCTTTCCAAAGGCTGTGCTGTGTTCACATGCGCCTTGTGAATGGCCTTCACTGGAGGCTGCCATTGAGGAAACGTGCACGCTACAAGAACCACGAGCGCCCACCCATATGGGGCGATGAGCGCCGCTTGCTCCGCCACACGACATCAAACAACACCTAATCGAACAAACGACGGCCTTCATCCATGCATGACCATGCATGCATGCATGCATGCATGCTTGCGCCGCACTTGCAAGCTTTGTGACCCTTGACAAGCCCTGGAAGCTATGCAACTGGCAAACATGCCACAGAATTGTAGGCTCTAACGGATCCTGTTACACTTGTGAGATAACGGCGTGTTTAACGCGCACAAGCACGGAGCGCCGTTGGTCTACGACTTCCGTACGACACGGCCGATACAGTACAGTACAGTAACGGTACTACCCGTACTAGCTGTACTAGCCGTCACGGGCTTACGCAAAACTCACCTGTTCTCCCCGCAAGTGCCGCCGTAAGAGGCGCTCGCTCTTCTCCACTTCTTTTTGGATTCGATACGATACGATACGACCCGATACGGTACTATCCGTACTAGCCGTACGAGCTGTAGTAGCCGTTACGGGCTCGAAGCTTTTTGGTTTGCTGCCTCAGTAAACGCTAAGGCGTGCTTCATGTACTGTATACGGTTTACCACGATACGATACGGTACGATGCGATGCGATATGCCAGAAAACGATGCGCTACGCTACGATACGATACGTACGGACATACATGAACTCTAACATAATTCCGCTCGCCTATTGGTAACACGGACCTTATATTTGCCAAATACAATATTTTCGCCCGAAGGTGGAAAATATGACGGGGTCCTACTGTACAGTATAGTAAGCGCTTCGCACACGCCCCTGGTACGGCCAGAGCGACATGGACAGAGGGGAGCTCGTCGTGCATCTCCATGTACCTGTCTCAGTCGCAATTTCGCGGTTGTAAGAGACCAACACCCAAACTAAAGTCCACATGTGTTGGTGCCAAATCCTAGGCTCTGCATGTAAAAGCGTGAACACGAACGGAGAAGTAGAACAACAGCGCTAAACGGGCAGCAAGGAACATTTGTCCCTCGAGAAGCCACGTAGCCGGCGTTTGGGGCGCCACGTGGACAATGGTTTATCCAGCAAACTGGATATGAGGGAAAACTTTTACCCTGCCCGGAAAATAATTTAACAGTCAAGAAATAATCTTGAATTTTCAGAATGGCAGTCGACAATTTTCTGAAATTTTCGATCTGCCCTCGTGGAAAGAGTAGCCAATAGGTAGCGTTTAGAACGTTTTTCAGTCTGCCCTATCCGGTAATGTTTTTTTTATTCCACCGCTGGCCACCGAAACTGCCAGATTAAAATAGACTATTTCTTGGTCTCGATTCCAAACTTTCTGCCAGAAAAAAAATGTTCCTCCAAATCCCGGATCACAGTAAAAAATTCTGAGACAAATTTCTAAATTGGTCCTCCCTCCCTCTCTCTTCCCTCTCTGAGCCCATTGTCGATTGGACCTTCCAAACCCTAAAAGGCGGCCAACCCTAAAACTGGCCATGGCTTCCCCCGCCGCCATGACGTCCACCTTCCTTTCTCTCTCTCCCTCTGTTCCTTCTCAGGCCTCTCTCGTCGCCTCCTCCGAAGGCGGCCTCCTCTCGCGCACCTGCTCCTCTCCTTCAGCATTGGCCTTCCCTTCTTCCTCGTCCTGCTACCCATCAGGTGAAACTCAAAATTCTTGATCATTTAACTCAGACTTCTTGAACCATAATCACTTGCAGACATATTCGATCCATTTTTGAGCCTGAGTGCAGCCATGACGTGACAGTCTGGGTTCCAGATTGCTGTTTACGGTTGCAAGAGGGTGAAGGAAGCGGTGGAGAAGCAGCAGTGAAGGCCTCATGCATCCCCCATAGATGTTCAATTGGGCATGAAAGAAGTCGAGGAGAGAAGCTTTGTATGTCGTTGAAAGTAGCGGAGATTGCTGACGCTCTGTGGTTTGGCGGTGGGGGCAGTGCGGTGCGGCCGAGGGGACAAGCGCACCGCTAAGGGGAAGAGGTTCCTTGGCTCGCACGGCAATGTGAGGCTTGCTGCTCCTGCTCGGACCTGGGGAGAAGTGGGAGAGAGGGAGGACGAGAGGGAGGGAAGGAGGGAGGGAGGGAGGGAGGAAGGGAGGGAGGGATGGAGAGAGGGATTGGTCCTTCCCTGCCCAGCGCTAACCACGCTCTAGTCCCTCTTTTCTCTGGCTTTCTTCTATTCGTACCCGTGATCTCTCCCTCTCTCGTTATCTCTCGCGCTCGCGCCCACTCTCCTTCTCTCTCTCTGCTCGATCACACACTCTCTCTCTCTCTCTCTCTACACAGTGGTAGATTTGTCTGTGATGAATTTCTTATCATCCTTCCTTTTGTGCAATTTGCTGTGGAGCAGTGCCGACCCAAGTCTTCCAAGGGAAGGGCGAGACTCGGACTTCCTCCGACTCCCCTTCCTCCGAGGCCTCCCAAGAAGGAGGAGACTCGCGAATTCATCCAACTTGACATTGACGAGCGTCTTCTCGTCGATTAGGGTTTCTACACTCGCTCCTTTCTCGGATGTAGCAATCGAGTCCCAGCCGAGGTTAGCGCTGTAGGCAGTGAATTATCTTCTCATGTTTAAAACTCCGAGGGTTCCAAAAGGATGAGAGTTTCTTGCCTTTAAAAGGAGGTTCTATTACTGCAGAGGAAGCAATGTTGTGATGGCAGCCAGAGCTCTTCGAAAGTAGTAGAATGATCGAATGAAACTTTTTATTTCTCAGCTCTTACTAAAGCTAACATCAGGCTGTGAACACTGAAAAAGCAGACGGTTAGACGAGGATTCACTATGTACTTGCAGTCACAACCTAAAAAAAAGGCACACACTATACACATCACATACAATGAATGATCTCGCCGAGCAGGCAGCGTTTAGAGACGTTTCCTCGCACAACTAGAGAAGGTCAGTCTTGGCGTTCGAACCCTGCTGGCTGTTCAGACACTGGCCGTTGCTGGCCTTCAAACTTTTTCTTGTAGGCGACTTGTCTCTGCATCCACAACACATGTGCCTGCGACTCTCTGAAGAGAGACCCAGTTCGTTAACATCGATAAAACAGAACAAAATGCCATTGAAAAAACGCAACTAGCCGGAACATTACTGAGCAGATGTGAAGTGTCTTCGAACTATATAGAAGTCGCCATGCACACAACACCGGCAGAAAGAGTGATAACTCTCCGACCTGAAGACCAGCCGCCCAGAGAAAAATCAAAGGACCAGCCAGCACCCTCCAATCCATTTTCGAGATAGATGTTCTCCATTCAGAGATTCAACTCATCTCTTAAATTCTCGTCTTCTTTAAACCTGTTTGATTTCGTGCTAGTGTACCGTAGATAGACTTTCCGGGCGGCCCGTTTGCATGGGGCTGCTTGTGGTGCGGATGGCCGGCTCCAATGCGTCATGTCACTGCCGAAGTTGTGATGCATGGCATGGCAGCCAGATTCCAGTGTAACTTGCTCTGCTCAAATTTCAAACCGCATTCAAACCTGCAAGTGCACGCTTGCAAGTTTTGAAGCTGCACACGAAGTTGAGAGGTCCTCAATGAAAAATTCGACCAGACCCGATGAGGGGATCGGTTTCCAAAGCTTCTCAGATCGATACATTGGTTACGATACGATATCAATACAACCCCGATACGACATTGACATTTTTGGCTGTATCAGAGAACCGTATGGATGCGGGAATCGACGAATCGTAGATAAGATCTGAACCGTTGGATTTTCCCTCTCGGAGAAACTGACGGTGACGAGGAACTCAGAGCCGTTGGATGTGAGAATCGCGGATTTTGCAAACTTGGGCCGTTGGATGCGGACAAGGAAGACCGTTGGATCGGAGCGGCACGACTGTTGAACTGACTGTTGAGGACCGTTGGATAGAGAAAGGCCGTTGGATCTGAGTGGTGAAATTGACCGTTATGCGAGCACAAGGAACCGTTGGATTGGGATGTGGCCGATGCGTGCAGGAATGACCGTTGGATTCGGTTCTTGACGGCCGTTGGATACGTCCACGGGCAGTTTGGCTGAAGGGGATTCAACCATGATCAACCAGCCGTTGGTTGACGATTTCATTGCACCAGTGCACCGTCAGATGTGGATAACTATTGGATGTGAGGAAATCTGGACTGTTGGATTTCGACACGTACGATTCAGGAAGAGGTGCTTTCTCCCGAAAGGCTGAAGTGGATCCCTTTCGTCTACTTTTGGTGGTACCAGTCCAGTTCCACATAAGACATGCTTCTGGCTTCATAATTTATTGTCTCTATCTCTTGTCGATTTTCAGATAGGGTGTTGTTCAACCTTCGAGCTCGAGTTTAGCTGTTTGATATGAGCAATTTTACAGAAATTCATCGCCATATTAAAAGTAACTACAATGTCTTTTCGAAAGACTCTCATGTTTAGAATACGAGCGTGATCTGGAATTATTCCAGAATAGAAAATAGACAAAAACCCAACAGGTGAAAGAACACGGTCAGACAGACACCCTTCCAGAATCATTTTTCACGCCAGGGAACTAACCCATCACGAAACGCCTCTCCATAAATTACCATAAAAACGAAGCGAAGTGCTGCCGTCGAACAAGCTATGAAATGTACACTTTACACAGTTGCCTCATTCTTGCTCGGGCGCTCCTTGCTCAAGCGCTGAAGTCACCCTAAAATAGATTAAACTGTTTGTTCTATATCTCCTCGAGGAAACACTCTACAGAGCTCCCACTGCCTTCAATCCGAGCACGGTTCCGACTCCCACAATGTGTCCGATGGTGCCGTATGCGAGCACGTCAGTGGCGGTGAAGCCCGCGGGGTCGCCGGTCTGAAGGCCGGTCTCCCTCTCGCTCAGCTTCAGGCCTGCAGAGGCGGCCCTGTTGGCGGTGGGGGCGAGGCCGAAGCGGGCGGCGATGAGGAACAGGGTGGTGGAGCCCACGACGATCTGCAACAGGAGAAGCGAAGTACTCGTCAATGGCAGAAGGAGGATATATGCAGACAATGAGGGTGGGTTTGTGAGGGGCAGACAGTGCAGGAGGTGATTGGGCCTGTGTGAGTGGCTCGTAAGCGTGGTTAGGGATAGTTTAAGTCGTTTGTTTAACAATAAACGAAAACGGTGGGCCAGCAATAGAATGCTGGAACAATTTCTGGCAACCGAAGACTGAAGCAAGCACAGGTTCAGCACTCAGGAAATAAAAAAGGCGTACAGAGATTTGTTCAGACGAATTAACCTTTGCACTAGAAGTTCTTAATGAAGCGTACTGAGAACAAGGCGATGCCTTTGTTCCAAAGCAAGCAAAGCCTTCCGGACAATTTTCATACCAGGTTGGTGGAAGAGCCAATGTAGTCGCATCGTGCGCCCATGGCACCGCGACCCTTCGCTGGCCGGGAAGCCAGAAGGACCTGCAAGCCATCGCAAGCCTTCACTTAGGGTTACCACTCCCATAGCTAAAACATCAGTAAAATTGACTAAACAAGCAGCCAAACACGGGAGTCCTCACAGATGTTGATACCACAGGTTGGTCTACTGAAGCTTTGACACGGGATCATTTCATTGTTTCTTCAGGTAAGATTTCATTAGGTTTCAGGCAATGCTCGTCTCTTAGTAATGCCTGTGCCCAAGTAACAGTCTTCTCATAGTTCTTGGATCACATGATAGCGATTTCAGAAATAACCTTATTGGCTACGTCAAAAATTTCTCCTTCCACCAGCCTAAAAGCAGCAGCTATGCCGCACTTTCAGATTGGGCTACGTGACACTTCCCGGCACCTTATTCACACCATCCTTTTAGACCACCAGCCCTCCATAGTCCACCCCAGTCTCCCTACACCAATGCACCCAAGTCCTCATCCCCTCCAGCCTACCTCGCCCTCTCTCCATCTCTCTCCCTCCCACCCTCTCTCTCCCACTCCCTCCCCTACCTGAGAGCGAGCAGCCGGAGCTGCCCTCAGCCCCTGGAACTCCCTCTGGACGGGAGCAGCCAAAGAGGCGGAGAGAGCAGCGGATGCAGCGACGGCGGCCATGGCTCCGGGCGTGTGAGTGACGAGCGAGAGTGAAGAAACTCTTGGAATGCGAGTGAGCAAGCAGAAGCAGCTATGGCGAAGTCTCGTGCTCCTCCTAACCCTAAGGCGGGCCCGGCCCGGCCCAGGTCGCGGATGCGGGCGGAGCCGCCATTGGCAGGAGGGATGCTGCGGATAGGGTGAGGGCCTCCCGCACGTGCGAACCGCCGCAGGGGGGCGGGGATTCGCGGGGGCAGGAACGGCCGGGGGCATAGAATGGAACGTTCTATGTGAAGGGAGTTTTAAAAATTTGAGAAATGTAGGAATGGGAATAACTGTAATTAGAACTTGAACTGGAACTGGAACTGTGTGATGGCCTCACCATATTTCGATACATTCCGATTCGATACGTACGAAATATTTTTTAGCAATATTTCGTATCGGGATACCAAATTTGCGATATATCGTGAGCGCAGCGTTATTTTTCGTCTGCCTGTAACCGCTGGCCTTCATCTCCTTCCGTTCTCACTTTCTGTTTCCCTCCCCCTCCCCCTCCCCCTCTCCCTCTCCCTCCTCTCTCCCTCATCAGCGCGGGCGCCATGGCGGCGCATCCGTACTACCCGCAGGAGCTCTCCGTGCCCGGCTTCGTGCCGGGCGCGTGGTCCATGGCCGCCATTCTCGCCGTCTTCGGTGTCGCCGTCTCCGTCGTCCTCACTGCCTCGTGGAGCGTTTCCAGTGAGCCCGCCATGGCCATGGCTCTCCTCCTGCGGCGCCGCTCGCCTTGCAGCTGCAGCTAACCCTAATGAAGAAAGGGTCTAAATTGAACCACTCATTGCTTCAAGGTTAAGCAGGCCCTGTGAGTGCTCCTGAAGAAAAAGCATTGTACAAAGAAAAGCAATGGGGATGCAGGTAACTGTTCAGGAAAAACAGAGAAAAATTCGGATGCAAATAGCTTTATAAAATGCAGATGTGCTGAGCTGTACAGTGTGCCACGTGCCAGGCAGATGGAAGCACCTGCGCTATGTGGAGCGGTTATCGTTTTGCTGGTGGATCGTGACGGGGCTTATCCACATCCTGCTGGAGGGGCCCTTCGTTGTGAGGACGGGTCTCTTTTCGATGCCGGCAGAGCAGTCAGACTTCGCAACTGAAGTCTGTGAGTCACATGCATCCCCAAATATGAACAGCAAGTGATCGAGGCAGATGGAATATATAGTTTATAGATGATTTTCAAATGCATATATAACTTCGTTTCTATCTTTTGAGTGAGCAGGACTGTCCTCTCTCACTTTCGGTTAAGTTTAAGTTGAATTGAATCGAAGTCGATGTTGTTAGGCCCTCTCGTACAGTGAGCATCAACTCTCAAGTCGTTTTCAGTAGGTGAAGTGGGGCGTATGCCTCTTCTTTGGGATGAAGGTCCTGACGACTGAGTAATTGAAGCGATCCCGGCTTCCTCTCCTCGAGTGAGGACAGTGCATGCGTTCTCTTCAAAAACAAAATTGCTACAATTTATAGCGCTTGCATGTTTTACATTCTTGTCACGGAGTTGCTTTCATTGTACTGTGGTCACTCCGTAGCCGTGATACTGTGAGCGGGAGAACTGGAGACCATCTCATCAGTGATCGGCGGCATGCAGGGAAGGAATACGCCAAGGGCGACTCGAGGTACGCCATACGCGATAGCACCATTGTGGGCGTGGAAGGGATGACAGCATTCCTTGAAGGCCCGGGAAGCCTCCTGGCAGCGTGAGTGGTCACCTTCATTGCTCCATGGAAGGCTGCATTCATATAGTCAGGCGTAATCAGACATAATTACTAACTAAAACTTTCTGACCATAAACAGTTACTAATTAAACAACGACTACTGAAAAAATATAACGTGAGGGTAACCCTTGCAAAGTGATTAACATGTGGCATTGACAGTCTTATGATATAACAAAATGTAATCAATATTTACTAACGTGTGGATAATGATTTTTTGGGAAGTCAGTGGTCTCTAACTCCTACCTCTAGTCATTAATCTGTGGCTAGGAATTTGCAATTAGTCATTAGCCCGTGACTAGGAATTTCCCTTAAGTCGTTGGACCCTGGCTAGAATTCCCCTTTTATTCATCACGGCCTAGAAAATCCCCTTCAGTAATCATCAGTCCGTGGCGAGAATTTTCCTCTAGAAATTAGGAACTGTAAGGCGAGAAGTGGCCCTTGCTGCTTGACATGACATGGCATGACATAACTTGGATGTCCTTGGGTCCTCTGCGACCAGTTCCTCGTGGTTCCCCATGATGATTTCGTCCATGTACATGTAATGGCATCATCGCCATCGTGAGATCAATGCCACATTACTTACATACCTTGGATGTGCTTCCTGTGCAGGTACGCGCTGGCGACACAAAAGTCCTATCGAGGCACTCTCGAGCTCATGGTGTCCTTAGGACAACTGTACGGCTGCATCCTCTACTTCCTCACTGAGATATTGGAGGGATTCGTTCACGCGGTCCCGCACCCCCTCTACTTTTGGTTCTACTTCGTCTTTATGAACACGGTGTGGGTGGTGGTGCCCTTCCTCATCATCCTGCGCACGTGGAGGCAGCTCAGCAGAGCGATGGCTGTTGCTGACTTCCGTCAAAAACAGCAGTGATTGGACCTCCCCTTCCACGGGGGAGGAGGGGAAGGGAAGGGCTTTGGGGGTTCAATCGTAGGGACTTAGACATGAATGAGGAGGTTGTAGGGCTTCGATCTGTCACGATAGCCGTGCGGTTAGGTTGGAAAAGGGTTTTACCTTTTGTAAGCGTGGCTGCAATTCTTGCATAGGAGGTTTGACTGCTCTGACCACTGATTGGTATTGGCCAGACGTCTGCCAGTGCCTTTTCAATAAGATCAGAGCAAAATCGTTAGTAAGCGGTAGGTCAGGCACAGTTTGGAATTTCTATGTTCCTAGTAACCAGTAATAAGGTCTGGGACTTAACATTGGCAGTAAGAAATCAGAATGTTTGCACGACGGCGACAGTGGAATAGTGAAAGGCCGCGAAGGGGATCTCTCAGTCAACGGTATGAAATGTTGAGTCAATCATACGTTAATTTATCCACACGGGCTATGGCTTTTTCCATTTCTTTTCCCCACTTTGTTAGCCTTCCTTGCAAAGTAACGGATTTGACCGGTAGGTTGTGAGCTTTACACCAAGGCGGCGGCGGTGGCGGTACAAAGTTAACCAAAGTTACCTATTGATTTCAATTTCAAATTTAAGAAAACCTCCTAAGTCTGCAAGCCCCTAATAAGTCAAATCTCCGTAGAATTTTACACCAAGGCTTTTGTTTACTGTGTTGCTCAAGTTCAACACCGAACGGCGCCATGTAGCCCATTTTTTCAGAAGAAAGCAGACAATCTTCGTCACTTATGATGTCAGTGGAGGCAAAAGACTTGGCACAAGGAGGCCGCGCTATGAGGGTAGACTATCTGCCCAGCTCCACAACCTGTCACTGCCCATTTGGCCATTGACATTGCAAGAATGCCCTGTTTATACAACCGAATGGGGACTCTTCGTGACAAGCCGGGTACTGTAGTTGTAGACTCCAAACGTATCATTTCCCATGGAAGAATTAGAGCAAACGAGACATTTGAGGTGGTCTGACATGATGATGCAGAGGTAGATGCCATGACGTGGCATGATGCGCATGTTGCCAAGCTACCATGTGCCCTTAATCAAAAAATCCTCTCACCCACACGATGCCCTTTTTCTTCCATGAATTGCAACCCCCGGGCAATCGCTTGATGCACGAAGTTTATGAGAGTGATCCTACAACACGGCTTACATAGCCAGGCATGTTTAAACGCGCCACCTTCACCTTCGCCTCCATTATGTTAAAAGATTGAGCATTTAAGCAATCCCCGGGTCTACCGTAGTCTACTACAAAAGATACAAACCTAGGCTCCACGCTTTGTGCCCCGTCAGAGGCAAAGACCTTCCCTTTTCCAACAAACATTCTTTACATAACTAACAAGCCTTCTATGTTTCCCCAAACTCCAGCTTTGCAGGCCACCTTCGGGCCACTTTCCTTGCCATCTACTACTGCATGTAGCTGACAAACTTAGCACTGAGAAGCAGCTTCTGTACACAGAGCAGGGCCTGCTTTCGTACCTCGGAATCAGTGTGAGTCATGAGACCCATCACGCGGTCTTTCGCCTTGAGGTCGAGTGCGATAAGGCGCCCTGAGGAGTGGTTGTGGACGAACTGCCCGAGGTCGTGGCAGGCCACTGCCAGCGTTTTGGGGTCCTTGGAGTTGTCCAGCAATGTCACCAGCACACGTAGCACCTGTTGCATCATTCCACGCCAATATTTACATCATCGACTCACATCAGTTACATCATCCCGCATTGACATTTACAGCATCGCCTCAAACCAGTTAAGTCATCCGAGCTGGAATTACATCATCGACTGAGACCTGTTACATTCTCCCATGTGGACATTAACACCATCCCACTTCACAACCGTAACATCATTCCAAGCTTACTTTCACATCAACACCAACATCATCGGTCCATTAGCATACAGATATGCCCCCCTTGGCTCTTATGGCGAGAGGAACCCTCTCCTAAAACCGAAAAACTGCTCCACAGATCAATCATCAACAGACGCCTAAAGAACTCTCAGAATTGTTGAAAAGACCTCAGGAAAGTTGAACTGTCTTCGCACCTGAAAGTCGTTATCTTCAAACTTCACCACGTTCTCCCGCCAGAATGCCGGATCTTTATGCATGGGCGTCCACTCCAGAGTTCCTGACAACACTTCCTTCTTATACTTGTCAAAGGAGCTGAGCACTTTGATCTTAGCACGCAAGTCCTCCTCCAGGGTGTCCAAGGCCTCCGTCAGATCCTGGACCCAATACAGACAACCCGCACAGTTGTCTTAATGCAGCCTTTTTCAACCCTATACAAGCTCAAAAGTTGCAAGTCCGATTAAAGGTATGTATGATGGGTGGGAGGAGAAGTGGATGAGAGCGCTTATGTACCTCATCTGACCATGCCTGAAGCTTCAGGGCCTGGACCACTTTAGGAAGCCCTAGCTCCACCATCACGTCACCGTACGTGCTCCTGTTGTGGAGATTGTACAGTGCCAAAATAGCAACACGGACAACCTGTCGCAAGATCATGGGTTACACATCAGATGTTGAGGGACGCAAAGAAGAAACAGAAATGTGTGTGCCACAGACAGGAAGGCATTACAAGACAATCAATGGCGATGAATGAGACAATGGAGACGGCGGCTTTCTGAATATGAAAGGCTTGTACAGCAAGGATATAAGAATTGAAGTTTAGCAGGAATGAAGTAATTCCTTCTGAATTTATACTTCTGGAAACTGTTTTCTGAGAAACACAGCAACGTTTAATTTTGGTTAAAAAAGGAAAAATGATGTTGCAGCATGTGCTGCGATGTGGACGGCAAGCATTCAAATGTTACCTTTTCTTTTGTGGAACTCTTTGCGACATCCACCAGACGAGGAATAATGCGTGTGGCCCCAATAGCATGGGTTGCCGGCTCGTAGAATGACAGCAACCACACACACAACACTGTCTCGTACAAAAGCTGCGAAACCACCCAAAGAAATTTCAGGTCGGTTGCACATGTCATAACGCCACGCCACAAACCCAAATCTCACAGAGGCATTTTGACACTCAGCGATTCTGATCAGATAACGAGAAGAATACCTGCATGTACTGCTGACTCGACGCTGGTGAAATCAATGGCGTAAGCAGCTTTACTCCGTCAGCCTTCACGAAAAGAGCCCTCGCCTTAGTTTCTCGGAGGAGGACTGCAAGAGCGCTGACAGCTGCAGGAGCAGCCCTTGTGGGATGAGACGGGAGTCTCAACTGCACATCTCATAGAACAATCGTAGCCACAGTCAGCCATGTTGAGGAAGAGGAGCCTGAAGTGCGTTACAGTCTTAAAAGGCAATATTTCAGCAGCTATTTTTGCTACTGACTAACAAGTAAGGACACTTGTTGGGTTCTATCAACTAGTTAAAATCGGCCTCCATCCAAGTCGAGAAAGAGTCTTTAGAGAACGTAGCTAGAGTCTGCTTGAAAAAAAACTCACAGGACACTAGAGGGATTTAAAATCTCCAGGAATAGCTTGCAATTCAAAACAATTCAGACATGCGTAAAATCAGGATTACAAATGCCGTTGGAACCCTGACGAACACCGCATTTGCCTTTTTTGAGGGCTCTACAAGACAGCAGTAAAAGGGCAGTACTTCACCTGTTCACATAGCCATTCGATAAAGTGAGACAACACTTCATCTTCATCCGTGGGTCCGATTTCGGATGACGAAGAATAACCATTCAGCGCAGCACTAGAAAGTCTCTTGTGCCGAGAACTGCAATACACATTATCTCGCCATTGTCATCGGCAAGGATATTTTTAGGATTGTAGAGTTTTACGGTTTCTAGGGTTAGAGCCTCCAGATTGGACTTGAGATAGCACATCAGATAAGGCTATTGGATCACAATCAGTCAACCCATACATAACTGATCCAACTTCCTTAGGGAGGAGCCTCCAATACCTTAGCACAATGGTTAGAATCTTGCATGTTGTCTCCAAAATAAACCACTTTTTCCGACTCAACAGCCTGCACAACAGATGCATAACGCATAGAAGCTGTTGTTAGGGCAAAAAATCCTACTTACCTTGGGTATATCTGGTGTACATACATGGTGTACATTTGGCGGACCCACTACAGAATTAGAATCGTGTCTACTATTTTCCTCGTGAATATATCAACTTCCGACAAACCAATTCAGGCAGCCAATAAAGACCCACACAAACACCAGTCCACACTTGTTGTGAGCACTCCGACGCATGCAGAGCCGCGGAGGTGCAACTGTGTGCTTTGGTCTGAGAGAAAGAGAGAGAGAGAGGAAAAAAAAAAAGAGAGAAGGAGACACAGCTCTCTGGATGCCACTGATAGATGCTGGCAATACCATTTTTTTTTCGTTAAGAACCTGCAAGAGGCAGCGGCACGAAGGACAGATCATCACGTCTTCATCAAAGACTGCAAGAAAGCACACCAGAAAGCAGCCAAGAAAAGAAGGACAGCCATTTGGAAGAACGTTTCCCAGAATAGTGGCGCAGCTGTCCAGCCAAACCCCTTCAAAATGAACAATCAAGTTCCAATGAATCACGACCGGGGCATTGGACGATGGAACCAACACATGGAAGGACAAAACAATGCATATGCAATGCAGTCAAAACAATCACAAATCGCCGACGGATGGAACAGCAAAGCTTCTATAGAACCACTACGAGAAAGGAGTTCAGCAGTGAGAGATCGGCTTCTTTAACAAGCTAGAACCTTACCTGAGTAGAGTTCCATACACATCATCACCTGCTAAAGTCGGGTCATGAAGAAACCTTGCCCTCTTCGGATTTACTGCACATTAGGAAAGTTCCGAATAAATTCAGGACACTACCTTCAGCATAACTTTCCCTGGACAAAGTACTTTTGTAAGCTTCTAAATTTAAGCGAAATACTGAAAAACTTACTGGAAAGAAGCTCATCAAGAAGAGCAAGCGTGTACTCAATGGTTTCGTCCTTGGTAACATTGCGAAGCACTGAAATGAATGTCTTGACATACGCTGGCCCATCCTGAACAGAAAAGGAAGAACTATCATGAATGAGAAAAATAACTCCCGTGATTCTTCAAGGTCATTACCAGATCTCAGGGAGTTCACATGTAATATCAAATACTAATCGATAAGTAAACTACAGAGTTGGAGTTGTACCGTAATGAATGTATGTCCTGTACCCGAGGGCACGTAATGACTTTCCGGTCCAAAAACTCAATTACGAGGTACGAAAGAGCAACATATTATGTTCTAGACTGTGACTTTCAAGTGCAGAAAGAGAGCTCGTTGACAAAGTTGCAACTTTACTGCAACGATTCTAATGCCAAAATCTTCAAGTTATTTCAACCTCATTACAATCCCGCCTTAGTGGTCACATTGAGCTTGTTCAGTTTTGCACCTATAGCTCACAAATAATCCTGTTGAAAGAGAAGTTATAAGAGATCTGAAGACGGTTGCATGAGGAGGGGTTGAGTGAAAGCGCCCTTGGAGTATAAGAAGGAAAGAGCAAATCATCAGGAAAATGAAGAAAAGAAATCCAGGAAGAAAATCTAACGAGCGGAGGGGGGAGTAAGAAAGCGAGGAGCACGTACATCTTCAATAAGGCTTGCCTGGACTTCTTTAGATCGGTGATCATATCGTCTCAGTAACTGCAATCCAGTTCCTGTAATCATCTTTGCAGTCATGTAGGTTTCCCATGGTATATCCCGCTGAAGCACCTGCAATAAGCTCCAGAAAGTAGGGGAAAAAAACATTTAACGCTGAAACAGGCAAACGCAAAAAAGAAATCAGACCCTAACCTTCACGATACCAATCATATTTCGGAGAAAACATCTCCAAACACATCCATCAATGTAGGTGCTGCGATCCGAACACATGAACTTCAAAGCTGGAAACTTTGCTCCTGAATGCATTTACATAGAAAATACGAGGGAAAATCTGACAAACACCATCTCAGATCATCCAAAATCCGTCAAACTCTCGGCATTTCTCATAGCCACCCAAAATTAGCATACGCAAAAGCAGATTTTTCCGAACCTGCTCTCGAGTGAGGTCTGGTCCCTCCATTGCCTCCCTGTCTCCACCGCAGAACTACTCCCCCGCAAGAGCTCCCAAGCTCCAAGAGCGCCCTCTATTCCTGCCCTTCCCCTAGCAGTCTGCAACCCTAATCCGGCCCTGCCCTGCCCTGCACGAGCCCTCCTCAAGCCTGCAGGAGGGAAATCAAAGAGGCGCCACGTGGCAGCATTTCCACGCACATGTATTAGTTGTAACGGCCTGCTCCGTTAGTCGTTTCACGGAGCGTAGACTGTCACATGGAACGGTCGTGGGCTATGACAGCACATCTCCCCATGGAGCCATGTGCCCGTGCCACCAATTTTTGAACGATTTCCAGGGCATGGCACATGCCAGTTCAGTTAGGACTGTAACGGAACTGCGAGTTTCATGTATATAGAACACAAGGAGCATGTGTTGTATATCTTGTATGCTACATTTGGGTTTTTGCAAAGGAAGTGGCATTGATCTCACAATGTATATGGACAACATCAGCATGGGGAACCACGAGTTTCTGGGATTCGGACAAGTAGAAGTTCCTCGCGTTTGGTAATTGAGGGAAAACTGAAAGGAGGGGTTGCGAACTTGGGACCACGTGCTTGAGTGCATGTGTGCATGCAGCGTTGCGTGTTGTTGAACAAACGGCTTTCTTCATTGTCCTGCACCAATGGAACAGGGCATGCCACACTTGCGAAACCATGTCCAATATGGCCCCCAATCCTGTCTTTGAGTTTCCGGTTCCTCGTGGTTCCCCAGGTTGTTGTTGTTCGTCTTTGTACAGTTGATGGCATCGCCATGTGTGAGACCAATGCAGATTTCTCTATCTTCGAGATTGAGCCAAAGTCCAAGAATGTTACGCAAACTTGAAAATAGTTTTGCAAACTTACAAAAGGGGAAAACCTTTTTTCACCGCAACGAAGCAAAAACATTGAATTGACCGCACACGGTTCACGTGTACGAACAAAAGGACAAAATTTCAGTTCCGCGTTCCATCCTCTGTACGTGACAACCAACTGATCTTTCTAAAAAAAATCTTTTAGACACTTTAGTATATTGAAAAACTCAACACAAAACGCAGATATTTCATATTTTTTCAAATAAATAGCACGAAAAACTGGGCTCAAACTGGGCTGAACTCATGGATCGGTCATATATCCCCACCTCAGACAGAGCTTTGTATTCACCAAAAGCCCATAAGGTCAAGTGAGGCCAAACCTCGGCCTATCCTCCCCTTGTGTGCGCATATTCCAGGTATTCCCCTTACCTGCAGGGGCCTATTATAAGGACTGTAACCCTTTTCCCCTCTCTCCTTCTTTCACCACTCTCTCTTTCGCTCTCCCTTTCTTTCCCTCACTCCATCCCTTTCCTCCTCCCTCTCTTTTCCACTCAACCCCCACTTTCTCTTGTTCTCTTCTCTTCCATCCTCTCCTCTCCTCCCTCCCTTTCTCTCACTTCGCACCCAGGTGAAATGAACAGAACACTATAATATGTACAATCTTACAGCGAAAGTGAAGGACCGGAGCCCTGAGCCCTTTCCTCCTATAGACCCTCAAACCCCAACTTCAAAAAGCCCTCAACCCCATCGAAACTTTTGCCTGTTGAACCAATAGAAAGGAAAAGAAAGGAAGGTGGTGGAATAGAGAGAAGAAACGAAGCTATCCCCAAAAGCGTTTCGGTATAACCTAACTCCGAAAACGGCGTGTTCCATGCGCCGCCGTATCATACGCTAAGCTTCGGACGGAAATCCTCCGCCGCAAACGGAGCCGTGAAGGTATCGGCACACGCCATGCGGATGCGTTCCGGCGTTGTGGGCGTATTCAGCACAAAGAAGCCCTCGAGGCCGGCCTCCCTCCGCGCGGAAACGATCGCATCTTTGATGGCGAAGACGGCGGAGGAGCCCATGAAGAGAGGAGGCTCTCCCACGGCCTTGGAAGAGAGGACAGCTTTCGGATTCGACGCTTCCTGCGGGTAAGAGAGAGAGGGCAAACCAGCGAGGGAGAGGGAGAGGGAGAGGGAGAGGGAGAGGGAGAGGGA
>CM074811.1:673829-688874 GCA_037447605.1 Zygnema circumcarinatum | reverse complement strand
AGGGAGAGGGAGAGGGAGAGGGAGAGGGAGAGGGAGAGACCCAAATCCCCAAAGTCACAAATCCATAGAGGCAGAGGGTGAGGAAGAAAAAATGCTTAAGACCTCGAAACACAATGGTCGACTAGAGAGAACAGAAGGAAGAGAGAAGAAGGGAAAGCGCGAAAAGAGTTTCATTCTCTTCTTCTAAAAATGTCAAAAAAACCCATTTCTTTTCTTTCCTTCTTTTTTTGCTTGTTTCTTACCCTGAGCAATGTACATCGGAAGTCGACAGGAATATCATTGACAGAGGGAAGCTTGTACGTGCCCGGGCCCTGTGTAAAAAGTGTGCCCGGACGGACCCAAGGATGCTCCTTATCTCCCCACTTTATCTCCTCCAAAACAGCCCATCCCACTCCTTGGACGAAACCACCTTCTACCTGCTCGCACCCCATCAACAATTTTTTTTTTTTTTTAAATTTCTGCGTTTTAGATTATGTTTTAACATTTTAGACTAATTTTCAGCATATAAAATTTGCAGGTTTAAGAGTTTTCATGCTTAGACATTTACAAGTTTTAACATGTTTAAGAGTTTGGAGCTTGAAAAAAATCCATCGACAGCCTTGGAAGTGAGATACATCACATGGTAGCACTCAGATAGAGCGAGTAGATAGAAGTAGAGCTTTCAAGTCTGTGAAATGCAAAAGGAACCTCTCCCACCCCTCTCCCTCCCTCCAGCCCTCCCCTCCCTCCCTCCCCTCTCCCTCTGCCGTTGTTTCTCTCACCTGGCCAATATCGATTGCGGGGTTAATCGATTTTCCGACGTCCATGATAAGGTCCACACGTGGCAAGGTGAAGGCTCCGGTCAGAGTATCGATTTCTGCTTCTGCCAAAGCAGCTCCGTACGTAAAATATGCAAAGGGATGGCCCTTGGAAACGGACCAATCAAAATTGATTTCTGGGGTGGAGAAAAAGCCCTGAGCGGACAAGTTAATCCGCTCAAAATAGCATTTCTCAGCCACCTGCCGGGAGAGATTTTCAGGAAAAGAACAACCCCAGGCAAGTTAGTTTTTCTTACGGAGAAACGAGGGGGAATCAAAGAAGGCGAGGGCAGAGACAGAGAGAGCGGGAGAGGGACAGGCTGAGAAGGAGAGCAAGAGGGAGAGGAAGAGAGAACGCGTGAGGGGGACGGAGAGTAAGAGAAAGACGTGCAAGTGGGAGGGGGGGAGGAAGAGTGGGAGGGAGAGGCCGAGGGTGAGAAAGTGGGAGTCGGAGAGGGAGGGGGAGGGGAGAGGGACGAGGAGCGGACCCAGGAAGGAGAGGGAGAGGGAGAGGGAGAGGCCGAGGGAGAGCACGTGGGAGTCGGAGGGGGAGGGTAGAGGGAGGAGGAGAGGAAGGAGGGAGGGAGAGGGATGAGAGAGAGAGAGGGAGAGGGAGTGAGAGGGAGTGACAGGGAGAGGGAGAGAGAGACGAACAGGTACCTGCGCGAAGGTGGCATCTGGCATGCTCTCCCTCACAGGCTTCATCCTCTCCAGCAGTTCCATGCATGCGTTTAGCGTGGCCTGTCCGTACAGATCGGAGGAGGCGGAGGCCGCTGTGGGAGAGGAGTTGGGCACTTTGTCGGTGCTCGTCTCGGCGATGAAGACGGCGGCCAATGGGCAGCGGAGGGAGTGGGCGGCGACTTGGGCCACCTTCGTGTGCAGGCCCTGACCCATCTCCACTCCTCCATGGGTCACAAGCACAGTTCCGTCGCTGTATATGTTCACAAGGGCACCGCCCTGTAGGACAACATTTGTGAGCAAATGGGGAGGGTCAGACATAGGAAATGTATGTATGTATGTATGTATGTATGTCTCGCTAGACCCCATTTGTACCCAAAATTAGGACAACAGCAAACAAGGTGGGAGTAGGGAACAAGGTGGAATAAGGGGGGGAGGGTTAACACAGGTTATGTTGATAATAGGGCTTCGCTAGACCCCATTTGTACCCAAAACTTGGACAACAGCAAACGAGGTGGAACAAGGTGGGACGATGGGATGGTACAGTTTCCTAACAGTACATGGTACATGTTCACAGACCCACCTCCCTACACCCCATTTGTTACCCTATTAAGATGACCATTCCTCACTGTATATAAGTGTACAATTTACTCCTAAAACCGGCTCTGGAAAAGACTTGTCCACCTGATTCAAGAACTTGGAGGTGAAGGAGATTCCAAACTTTGTGGGCACGATCGCAATTCCGCGTTTTTTCCACCGATTTTGGGAATTGAAGGCGTCCACGTCAGCACGACGTTTCTCCCACTCTCCGTGCTCCTTCACATCGCTCCAAATCCGTTGCATCTGGTCACGTTCTATGATCTGTCCGTAATGCTCCTCGTAGTTTTCACCATGGAAATTCAGTTCCTGCAACCGCCCCCAAAACATCGGGTCACTTTCAAAAGGGACAACAAAACTCAGAGTTGGTTCTCTTCTATCCCGCCACATCCCTTTCATGACCTTTTCTCTCCACATAAGTCACTCTTTCTCACTCTCCCTCTCTCCCTCTCTCTCTTTATCTCTCTTTCCCCATTACTTCCTTGGGCACGCAGCAGTAGCAGCAGTAGGAAGACGGCAGTCCTCCCAAAGCAAAAGAAACAAGAAAAAGAGTAAAAAAAAAGGTTTTAAGCAACCTTTAAAACAACCCAAAACCAAACCAAACCAAACCCAAATCTCTGCAACACCAAATAACAGCAAAACCTCCCATAATCTAAGTCCTCAAACCTCCAAATCCCCAAAACGTAACTACCAACACACCGATATTCCCCGAAAACCTATATTTTTCGCTTACCCGAATGTACTCGACCGGTTTGTTGAGAGTTCGTGCAACGTGCTCGACCCAATTCTCACATATTAACATTCCTTGTGGCCCTCCAAAGCCGCGGAAAGCTGTGTTGCTTGGAATGTTGGTTTTGCAGACTCTCCCAACAATGCGAACGTTGGGAATTGCGTACACATTGTCGGAATGGAACATGGCACGTTCGAGAACGGCAAAGGAAAGGTCGACAGAGTTTCCGCCATTGTTATATATGGCCAGGTCGAGAGCAAGGAATTTCCCTTCCTTGGAGAATCCGACCTGGAGGTTTCAAAAGGAGAGAGGGAGGGAGGGAAAAGAGTCGACAGGACATGAAGGAAAGGAAGGTTGAATGAGCACGAGGACGGAAACGCAGAAATTAGAAGTTTGAAGCTTTTGAAGTATCTGGATATACAGAGTTTAAAGACTGCTCGACTGAGAAAACAGGCCATGAAAAGGAAAAAAATGCAAGAAGAAGGTGACAAAAGGGTAGACCATATTTCACCTTGTATTTTCCCATGAAGGGATGTCGGTGCCCTGTGATGGCCATGTCGGTATCTCGATCCAAAACGATCTTCACCGCTCTCTTGAGATGGAATGCGGGCACTGCCGCCGCCAATGCAACGAGGGCACTTCTCGTCTCCTTTCCTCCGAACCCTCCTCCAATGCGCTTTGTGCGGCACACCACCTTGTGGTAGGGGAGACCTAAAGCCCTCGCCACGTCTCGCTGGTGGTGGGTGGGAGCCTGCGTGAAGAGAGGGGGAGAGAGAGGGAGGGAGGAGAGAGGGGGAGAGAGAGGGAAGGAGGAGAGAGGGAGAGAGAGAGGGGGAAGGAGGAGAGAGGGAAAGCGAGAGGGAGAGAGAGAGGGAAGGAGGGGAGAGAGAGAGAGGGAGGGAGGAGAGGGAGAGAGAGAGGAGAGAGAGAGAGGAGAGAGGGAGAGAGAGAGGGAAGGAGGAGAGAGGGAGAGAGAGGGAAGGAGGAGAGAGGGAAGGAGGAGAAAGGGGGAGAGAGAGGGAAGGAGGAGAGAGGGAGAGAGAGATGGAAGGAGGAGAGAGGGGGAGAGAGAGGGAAGGAGGAGAGAGAGAGAGGGAGGGAACGAGGAGGAGGAGAGGAACGAGAAGAGTAAGTGGTTTGTTTGAGTTTTTTGTGGAATTAGGGAGAGGTTGAAATTCGATGTGGTGAGTTTTAGGGTTTCAAATGACGGCGGTGAGAGCTACCACTTGATGAGTTCTTGATGGAGAACATAACAAGATGCAATCGAAGATTGCAGATCCATCTCCATTTGTTGAATTCATCAAGTTTATAGAAAGTTTACAGGTGAGGAAATGGCTGACCTGTGTTGAAGAGATCATTTGCACTTCTGCCCCATTGTCCACAGTCCACACAATACTGATTTGCGGCTCCAAATAGAACTGCTCCTGCCCTCCCATCCGCACCTTCCCCTCCACCACATGGTGACATTCCTCGCTTTGAAAGCAGGTCTCCACATCTCCCTTCTCCATGTTGCGACTCGTTGCCGAGCTGAACGGAACGGAATAGTAGCTGCCCTGTTCTATGGCCTCCTCTATGGAGAAAATTGCAGGCAACTCCTCGTACTTTACCACCACCTTCCTTGCAGCAATTTTCGCATTTTCGTGGGAATCTGCGACAACGACTCCAATGACCTGTCCGACACATGTCACCTCCTCACTGGCGAACACTTCTTCATCATGGACGATAGCCCCAACATCATTCTTGCCCGGAACATCCTTTGCTGAAAAGAATCCCATGAATCCGGGAACACTCTTTGCAGGAGAGAAATCAACGGAAAGGATTTTCGCATGCGCTTTGGTGCTAAGGACGAGGGCTCCATGCAGGCCATTGGTTGGCATTGCCACGTCATCAGCATACTCTGCTTCACCAGTTACCTGGACAACAGAGAGAGAGAGTGTGTGTGTGTGTGAGAGAGAGAGAGAGTGGGGAGAGAGAGAACAGTGGGAAGTTGTCAACATGGGGTAGCAGTACATGTGGGGTGCAACATAGAGCATATATATTCTTGAAACTTTTTAAGATTTAGGGTTTGAGATGACCTGAAGCTCTGCCGACATGTGCATCGTCGGCATGCCTGCCACGTGTCCCGGTCCGGCACTCTCATAGTACTGCAGCCCGCGAGAGGGAGGCCTCTCATAGGGAGAGGCGGCGGAGCGGTAGGACTCGGGGAAGGAGGGAGAGGCCCCTCCCTCCTCCTCCAGCTGGAGAGCAGCATGCACGAAAAACTTGAAGAAGAAGCTGCTCACGAGAGAGCGGCGGTACTCGGCCATGCCGCCTGATAGGGAGGGAGGGAGGGAGGGAGGGAGGGAGGGAGGGAGGGAGGGAGGGAGGAGGGAGGGAGGGAGGGAGGGAGGGAGGGAGGGAGGGAGGGAGGGAGGGAGGGAAGGAGGGAGGGAGGGAGGGGAGGGAAGGGAGGGAAGGAGGGAGGGGAGGGAGGGCGAAAAGGGGTGGAGGGAAAGAGATGAAGAGAGGGAAGGGGTGAAGAGAAGGGAAGGGGTGGAGAAGGAAGGTAAGCAGTGATTGCAGAGGGAATTTGAGGAAGGAAGGAGAAGGGGGAAAAGGGGGAAGAGGGGAAGGAGAACAGAAGGAGGATAGAATAGGAGATGAGAAGAAGGAAACAACGAAAACGATATGAAGAGGAGGAAGGAGACGGAAAGAAAGCGAATGCGGATGGAGCAGGAGTGGTGAGAGAGAGAGAGAGAGAGAGAGAGAGAGAGAGGGAAATTCACCTGGTGCGTTGTCTGGCACAACAATCTCATCTTTCAACACAGCAAGGCCTCCCTCCAAAGTCGCTGTGTTCCACGGTTTTCCCAACAGAAAGTTTTCCGTTTTTTTAGCGGAAACTGTGAGGGCTGCCACTCCTCCATATGCCAACCGGGCACCCTCCACGATCCACTGTTTGTCTTTTTCTGCCAACTGAACTCTCAGTCCGGCATTGACTAAGGCGATATCGTCGTCCTTTCGATGCGCTTGTTTGAATTCTTTCACATATTCGTATTTGCGAGTCCTGGAATGTAAATTTTTTGAGGTTTACCATCATACAACATTGAAA
The DNA here is from genome assembly GCA_037447605.1 of Zygnema circumcarinatum. NCBI lineage: Eukaryota > Viridiplantae > Streptophyta > Zygnematophyceae > Zygnematales > Zygnemataceae > Zygnema > Zygnema circumcarinatum. The sequence goes on along the minus strand of CM074811.1, from coordinate 682,984 downwards.
GACCGAGATTAGAGTTTCGCTCCGCCTTCCCTCTCTCACGCTCTCTACCATCCCCCTCTTGTCTCTCTCTCTCTCTCCCGCTCTCTCTCTCTCACTCTTTCTCTCTCTCTCTCTCTCTCCAACACATTTGCCCCTCGCATGGGAAGCTTTCTTACAACTAACTCCGAGCACTCACAAGCAGCCTAGAGGTAATTTTTTTTTTACTCCTCACCATGGTAAGAAGATGGAGCTCAGAATTTCGGTGGCTTGAAGGTCGACCTTTCGGTATCCAAGGAAGAAATCTCGTGCCGACACGTGGCGTGTTTTCGAGCCCTTAGAGGCGAGGCAGAAGGTGGCTCCCGCTGCTATCCAGAGAGGATTTAAATCCGAAATGGGGCTCGCAGTGCAAATATTTCCGCCCACAGAGGCAACATTCCGGATCTGCACTCATACTGAGAACCGCGATCAGTTTACTGAAAAAAACTTCACCGGAAAGAGAAACAAAGCCACAAGTAATTCTCTTCAAACAAGCACGATGAACAAAATGCTTTAAGAAAGTACATGCACTGCCCCTGCAGAAAGTGGCAATGAATAGTGGCTGAGCTGAGACTGAGAGTAATGAGTCAATACCCCTTAAAGGCAAGGCTATAATCCTAACAAAGCTGGCGGAAAGAGAAGAGAAATTTCTACAATTTCTTGTCATTTAAAGAGTTTCCAAATAACTAAAGTTGTGTTCCTCACCTGACTTCCTGCAAACCAGCGTAGCTGCTCCACAATAGCCGCACATGCCTTTGTTTCACATTTTGCCCTCTTCCGAATTGCATCTTTTAAGGCATCCATGAGGCAGGTGAGAGTGAGCCCTCCTCCAATTTCCAACCCTCCGGAAACCTCTTTTACGGAGTTCAGTTCTGTTACCGCCGTCGTACCGATCAGGTGAGGATACCTGCATAGATAGCAACAGGAAATAAGTGGGAGAAAGAACAGATTTCAGGAATTTTACGATTAACAAGACCCCGTGCTTCAGTTTCAGTTTTTGGGGCTGCTGAAGCTCTCCTAAAATGTGCAAGTTTGAGTTCGTAAGATTCGCAGCTGCTGCATGTTTAGGGTTGCAACAACCTCTAGAAGATTAGCGTTCACAAAAGCTGTAAAGTTTTTGTATGTATACTCACTCCATGTGCTTGAACTTGAGCTCAATTCCGATTTCTGAATTCCCTCCCACCAATTTCGCTGATGGGTACATGTCTTTGAGTTCAAGCAGCTCAGCCAATGAGGTCGGACGGTGCCACGTGGCACCCCGAGAGCCGCCCAGCTTTAAACTTCCCGGTTTCCGGCTCATCAACTCAGGGGGGAAAATGGGCTCAGCGGGAGAAGTAGTGGGATATCCCTTCTTCCTTGCTACAGACTCAACTGTTCCATGCTCTGTGTTTCCGTTATCCGTTGCAGCATGGAAATGCCCGTCGTTCAGTCCGTTCCCTGTAGTACTGCCCCACAACGGAGCTGCTTCTAAACTCGCTTCCTCTGGTTTTGCCTCTTTTTTGCAGTCACAGGGCTGCCCTGTGGAGGGACATATAGCCACACCTTTCTCCGTTCCGTTACCGGTAGCTGTAACGGAAACTCCCGCTGCTTTTAAGGAGTCTTCTGAGTAAGCATTTCCATCACTTTTTGCGAAAACTTTAAATGCGTCGAGAATAGGTCTGTATCCAGTGCATCTGCAGAGGTTCCCTGCTAAGTTTTCTTCAATTTCTTCTTCCGTAGGGGCTGACGGAGAAGAACGGAGCAGAGAGTACATAGACATCACGAAACCGGGTGTGCAGAAACCGCATTGTGACCCGTGGGCCTTTGAGAGACGTTCCTGAAAATACATTTTAAAGAAGTGAAAATGAAAATGAAGTTTAGAAGTGAAAACTAAACCATTAGGTTGCCCTGAAAATTAGGAAAAAAAAAAAGGTTAGATTAACATGATCTGCATAAACTTCACCTATAGTTCGGGAAATTTGAGAGGAGAAGCTACCTGAACTGGATGCAGTCCATCGTGACGGTTTCCGATGCCTTCAACGGTGACTACATGCATTCCCTCCACAGAATAGAGAGGAGCCAAACACGCATTCACGGAACGGTGTCTATCATAGAAGTCAAGGAAAAGCAGTTTGAAAAAGCTATCGACAAATAGTGTCTTTCTCAACCTTCTCAGCTTTCTCACTACTCCGCCTACTCCCATCCTTCCCCAGTCTCTCCTTCTCACCTTTCCCTCCCTCCCTTAACTTCTCACCATCTCTTCCCTTGTCTCCCCCAAATCAAATCTCTCTCCCTATCTCTGCTCTTCCTTTCCCTTGCTCTCTTTTCACATCTCTTCTCACTCACTCTCCCACAAACCCTCTCTCCCTCCCATAACTCACTGCTCCTTCCCCGACCTTCACTTCCCCTTTCCCAATTCCCAATTCCCACAACCCCCCACCTCCTCAGCCCAAAACTCCTATACATATAAAAAAAAAAAAAACAAACAAACACGTGAACACACTAACATGGCATTTCAGTCCCCACATTGTACCCCCCACACTCACTCTCTCTTCCCCTCCAATTTAACAACCCTCAAAAGGCGAAGTGGATACACAATTTTCTTCACGCCATGGTCGTAATGTGAGACCATAACTGTGCATGCTCCGCATCCGCCTTCTCCACACCCAAGTTTTGTGCCGGGCAGCCCAATTTCTGGAAGCCCCACCAATAGAAAAAAAATAACGCATCCGAAAAAAGAAATGGGAAGGCAGAAAGCCTTCCTTAGCAGATCAACTTCTGACAAGCCCAAATAAGACTGCGTCCAAATTAAATATAGTAAAACCAGCCTCCTCTCCCTCTCCACTCCCTCCCCCTATCAACTCCCTCTCCCTCTCCCTCTCTACTCCCTCCCCATCTCTGCTTCCTCTCCCTCTCCACTCCCTCTCCCTCTCCCTCTATACTGCCTTCCCCTCTGCTTCCTCGCCCTCTCCACTCCCTTCCCCTCCCTGCTTTCTCTCCCTCTCCACTCCTTCCCTCTTTACTCCCTCCACCTCTCTGCTTCCTCTTCCTCTCCACTCCCTCTCCCGCTCCCTCTATACTCCCTCCCCCTTTGCTTCCTCGCCCTCTCCACTACCTCTCCCTCTCTACTCCCTCCCCCTCTCTGCTTGCTCTCTCTCTCCAGCTGTCTCCAGTTCTCCCGCATGGGCTCCTCCCCTCCCCACACTAACTGCCTCCCTCCGCTGCTCCAAAGCCCTAATTTTCAAAACTCTGAGCTCCCCTCTGCGACCCTGAACCCCAGCTCAGCTCAAGAGCAGTACCCCGCAGGTACTCCAGCAGTGTGGTTTCCGCGCGGCCGTCAGGCAGAGTCCGCCGCCGTCCATTCACATACAGGACTGGCTCCATGCCGTCCGTCGGAACTGGAACTGAAATAGCGTCCGGAAGCTCTACTTGGTATTCAAGCGTGCCCATCCTCTCCCTCTCTCCCTCTATGTCTCCCTCTCTCTTTTCCTCTATCCTTCTTTCTCTCCTTCTTCTACAGCAGCCTGAAACCTGGTTCTCCCTGCCCGAGAGTGAGAGAGTGAGAGAGTGAGAGAGTGAGAGAGAGAGAGAAAGAGCGAGAGAGTGAGCGGGCGAGAGGGAGAAGTGGAGAGGGAGAGGAGAGGGAGGCAAATGAGATGTGTACGGCACAAGGACCACATGGCGCACTGCGGACTGGCGTCATCCAATGGGGACGCACCACGTGTACGAAATTGTACACGTGGCTCATCCCCATTGGATATACGATTATATTGGCTCTGAGTCCGACTTGGAGTTGTCCCCAGAGACGTGGAAGGTGCCACGTGGCCCTCCGCAAAACCCGGAGAGGCGGAGCCGCAGAGGCCGTAGCGTTATGCTCACGGGACGGAGGTGACGACAAACCGATGACGTCATTGTAGCGGCGCACTGCGTCATTGTGCGTCATTACGGTTCTCTAGGCTGTACGTCTAGTTACTATTAACGGACGGCCGTTACCTTCACGACCAATAGAAATGCCGGGCCGCCCTTGCGCCGCGGCGAGTCGCGGCAGGCGGCAGGAGGCCCGCAGGGACCAGAACCGGGTCGACTGAAAGCGTACGGACCCACTGTACTGTACCATTCCGTAACATTGCCTGGCTGACTGCAGTGCAGAGTGCAGACTGTCCAGTACCGTACTGGGACTGGAAAGTGGGACCTCCCAGGAACGTACCGTAGTACTATGACTGGCCGTGCCTCATATCGGTGACCTTCGCGGCTGCTTCTAGGGCTGCGTTGTTGCGCCTAGGCGTAGTTTTCCGCTCCTAGCTTCGTTTTATTGTGTTTCGGTCCTTTGCGACCAGTCCTTCGTGGTTCCACATTTTGCTTTAGTCCATGTACATTTGACGGCCTCGCCATCGCGAGTTCAATGAAAGTTTCCCCTATGTCTGGGCTTATATGATTGGAAAAGGAGAGGAGAAGAGCCGGACAATTAGGGGAGGGAGAGATGGAAAAGTGAATAAGAGAAAAAAATGGAGAGGGGTCGAGCAGGAGGCAGCTTTGGAAGGTAGAGCACAGGCGTGAGCTGGTGAAGTTAGACGGGCAAAAGGTGGCAGGCACTTCGAAGATAAGGTCGCAAGTTGTTTTGGAGCTTATGCAGATTAAGAGATTGAAGGCAGCACAAGAATTGGAAGAAATGAGCAAGAGACTAAGTCACACATGAGAGGGAGTGAAGAAAGAGAACGACGTCCCTCCCCTCCCTCCCCGCCTCCCCTTCCTCCTTCAACTCCCCTAACTCGCCTTCCCTCCCTTCCACTCGCCGTCCCCTCCCCTCCCTACCTTCCCTCCTTCCCCTCCCTTCCCCCATCCCGTCCTTCCCTCATTAAGGCGGCTGCAAACATCTGAAGTTTCAAGTCTCAAGTGTGTCTGTCATATTAAGAAAAAGTACTGGGCTCATTATGCGAACACATCTCCTGACTGGCATCATGTATACGTTCGTCGTTTCGTCAAAAAAAAATGCGCTCATTTTAAATGCAGTGGCTCCCGCAATGCAAACAAATACTGCATTGCATTTGTCCACGTTGTCTACGCATGTCCAAGAAAATAGGCCATAACTATCGGGACATTCTCGAATGGTTCTGGACTCGAAGTAAAAAGTTAAAATCGTTGGGTCCAAAGCACAACTGCAGCTCCAGAACCACCCAAGGGTCAGCACTCAGCTAAATCTTCTAAAAAAGCTCAAAAGGCGAATCACCAAGGGCTCACCGAAGGCTCAGAGAAAATATAAACCTTCGTATAGAGGGAAAGCTCCTAAGGCAATTTGCGCTTATGCCGCTAATGGAGTGAGTTGCAGCTCATTAGGTCAAAAAGTGGTTTCACATGGACTACATAAAACTTCAAGGACAAAGAGTGATAATGTATAAGCGATGATCGAGACTCTGAATAGAACTACGGTGCTGTTGGATTTCGAGAGAACCAAGATCAAATCACTTACAGAAACCAGTTTAGTTCTAACTTTATGCACTACAATAGTAGGGTTATATATCCCCTCGGTCCTCCGCGACATCTTCAGAAAATTGCCAATCTTTCCTTCGTCTAGTGCGCTCCTGCACAAAAGAGACAGGATAAACTATTGCTAAGATCTTCCATACAATGATGAAGCTACCCTCTCCAGCAACACCACTGCAAAACCCAAGTCAATCTGTTGGCTTCTTGTCGGCAATGCCAGTTCATGTTTTCACTCTTGAAAAGCTATTTCCTTGATATGATTAAAGACACTTCTCCTCATACAAAAAGAGCCTTATTTTCATACCACGAGTTCGTTTTGTATTTCACCCTCAGGTCTTTTTCACCACTTTGAAGACATTGAACTTCAGATATCACTCAATTATTCCAATCAATTGCTTTGACAGTATCCCCTCTACAAACGTTCCTCCGGCGATTCACGACGGGAAGAAACAACAAAAAAGAAAATGCTCTTTAAAAACAGTATTCTGCATACCTGCAAACTGTTGCAAATGATGACCAGAAAATGACTTTCGCGTTGTTGGAAGCAATGATCGGTCAGCTGGCAAGCTTGAACGCATCGATGAACAATCCGTATGTGAATCCCATTTTAAAGACATTTAGAAGGGCTATGGAAAAGGTCGGTTTCGCCCGTGTGTGATAAAACCGAGTAATGTACTCCGTGAAGAGCACACAGAGAGCTGCAGCAACAACATCATTCACTCCTAAAGCTCCAAAAGAAAGAGAAATTGTTTGTGCTACATAAAATCCTCCAAATAGGGCTATGCCTCCAAAGAGAGGGCGCCGGAAAGGCAGTTCAAAGTACGCTTTCAAACGTTCTGGAACAGATGCTATAACTTCTGCCAAACGGATTCTCCTCCTCCCTTGGCTTCCTAGCCGTGCTATAATGCCTTTCCTTGCAGGGAGGGGACGGATAGAAGGTCTTGACAGAAACTTGGAATTTCTCAAGGACAAATTAGGGTTAAGAGCCGTAGAGGATGACGAGAAGCATGAGCATTTTGCAGCCAAGTATGGAGGACAAGAAGGGAAGCTTCTTGAATAATGAGACTGGCAGCGAACAAATCCGCTATTCGGTGACAACTGTGCAGCCATGGCCATGGTTGTGCTCATAAGAGTGACAAAAAGCTGCCGTAAGAAGTGGCGCGATTCAAACGATAGACTTCATTCTCGCTTGCCGAGGCGAGAGACTTTTCATATACAATTCACGTTTCTTTTGTTTCAAAGAAAAAAACAATGCGTTGATATCGTTACTCTTGAATCGCTTATCTGCTTTCCTCTCCTGCATCATATCGACTCTCCTGCGTGATTGGCATCACCTTCCCTGGTTTGAACTTTGGAGCGATGTCTATTGAAGAGAGTCCTACGGCTGCCTGTGACTCATCAGCAGATAATGCGCAGTCGATAGGTTCAGGAATGCAGAGCGCTTCCCGGATGACTATGGCAAATGAAACAGGAACAGGAGCTATAATCTGTTGCCAGTGTAGAGAAAAGCCATGGAAGTATCGGTGCCCTGCATGCGGCGTGCAGACATGCTGCCTGCGGTGTGTGAAAGATCACAAGGAGGACACAGGCTGCACGGGGAAAAGGAATAGGACAGAGTTCGTCCCACTCAAGGAATTCACAGACAATCATCTCCTGTCTGGTAAGAAAGTGATTGCGATGTTTGCATCAACCTGCTCCAGTATGAATCTTGTGGTTGAGTCATATTTGTCCGCGATGCAGGGCGAGTGAGTAAATGCGCCTGAATGATGTTGAAGCTGCACGGGTGGGCAGAGGAAAGTTGCAGAATGTCCGACAAGGTTTGACCGAGTTATAAAACGTGGAGAGAGAGAGAGAGAGAGAGAGAGAGAGAGAGAGAGAGAGAGAGAGAGAGAGAGAGAGAGGGGGGGGGGGAGAGAGTTATCATTTCAAACTTGGAAGGACTATGAGTAGCAGTCAACTTTACAGAATCGGCAGTCATTGAAGAATCGGCTTAGCTTTTGTAAAGTCTTTCGACCGACTAGAATTCGACTTACTAATTATCTTTGTGCATCCGTTTAGCCAAGCTGTTTTATCTACCTTTAAAGTTTTAAAGCACCTTCTTAACTGAAGAGATCCTTTCAATCATCTGCTTACCTCATAATCTGTTGACATGTTGGCCATACGCTAGGATATTAATTACCTTTGGATAATTCTACTTCATGTGATTTTTAGTTTGTTATTGTTATCCTCCTTTGAGTGGCAGATTACCACTTTCTGGAGGAGTCCCTAAAGGAGAGTGATGCTGCCAAAAAGCTTCGGGCCGAGGTTGGAGTATCGGTGCAATACCGTATACCTCAACCCCTAGAAGCGCTCCGCAAACAGGCGTCAAATAGAGGCACAACTCTTTTGTACCTTGCTAAAGGAATGACGCGCAGAAATGAAAACACAAGCCTGTACGACCGAAGGTATATTCTGCAATTCTCATTATCTGTTGACATGCTGGCCATACTCTAGGATATCAACGGAAAGAAGGGATTTTAACTACGCAGCTTGCAGCTTCCCCTTTCCACCAATTATTCTAAACGTTCATTCTTTATGAATCTTTTTATATCATGGAGGATGTGCAGGCGTCGTTGCATCTTTTGGAGAGTGGAGTGGCAGTTTCCGGGCGCTGACCTGATGCTCGTCACTGCAAGGTATGACGAAGAAATAGGAAGAGAGGAGAGACAACCTCCGGGAGGTGGAGGTGAAGAGGACGCGGTAGAGGAGGGGAGGGAAGAGTTGAAGGAAACGATTGGAGAGGGAGGAACTTGACGTGCGATTTTACTCGACAGTCCAGAATGAGGAGGAAGGAGAGACGGAGAACAACACAAGAAAAATGCTTATTGTGCCTTTGTTGGTCTCAAACTGAAGTAAACAGAACTAAAACACAACTGCTGTGATACTAGCTGGTAGGGAGGAGTTCTAGGCCTTCATTGAGCCTTCAAGCTGCTACACGCTTTTGAATCTCTTCATTGTTTGTTTTGTCTTTGTTACAGAATGAACGAAAATGAAACCTTTGGCAGTGTCCTGCAGAAGCATTTGGATGCTGAACAGGCAAAGGGCAGAAGGACGATCATTCCCTACGTGGAAGCTGGGCCCAACCAACTTCGACTATTTTTTAAAAAGCAACCTTGCCGGGTATGTGACACCAATCCTGAAGTTACGTCTTGCTTCTGTTGCTGGGGGGGAGAGGATAGTCAGCAGAGGGCAGCTTCACATTTTCTTATGTATGGCATGCATGCCAGATGCATGTGGAAAGTAGATCAGTGACACGGCTATTTTTAGTGCGACTGCAGGCAAATGCTGTGAAGTACATTGAGTTGAAGGCTTCTGCCGCGTTGAAGTCCCAATTACGAGGCCGAGTAGTGATTGAGTTTCCTGTAATACATGTGGCGCTTCCATCGGAGGCGGCGGCTTTTCCTCTATGTGAAAAGGAGGCTCCTTTGGAACCTGAGAGGGAGAGGTGTGCAGAAATGCGTGCGGTTGAAGGCACAGAGGGCGGTCCTCTTGGGGATGGGAAATGGTTTAGGGAGGAGGAGATTTTGGAGGAGAGTGAAACTCCAAAGGAGGGCGTTTGAAATGGAGAAGGTTTCTACAGTGGATGTGAGGGAGGCGAGGGTGTTTCTATGTGGTTTCTTTGTGGGGGGGGGGGGGGGGGG
>CM074811.1:647123-673819 GCA_037447605.1 Zygnema circumcarinatum | reverse complement strand
ACTCATGGAACACCATGCTCTAAAGAAAAACAAAGGAAAAAGAGAAAAAAACTGAAGAAAACTACCCACAGACACCAAATTGAGAAACTAAAACCAAATCTGAAACCGAAAGAGCCTACGACTACAATTTTCTTTGGCATAGCGAGTCATTTGAAAATAGACTTTTCACAGAACAGGAAAACTAAGATATAAAATAAAATAAAAATGTCGACTTCACGACCATTCTCCTCTTGCCGCTCTCTTTTCTCCTCTCGCTCTTCTCGCTCTCTCCTCTCTTTTCTCTCTCACTCCGCTCTCGTCTCTCTCTCTCAGCTCTCGCCTCTCGCTCTCTCTCCACTCTCTTCTCTCTCTCCGCTGTCATCTCTCTCTCTTCGCTCTCCTCTGTCTCCGCCCTCTCACTCTTCGCTCTCTCTTCTCGCTGGTGCCAGCGGACAAAAGTGTTCCATATGACGGAATTGCAAACTGTACGATACGACGCAGTTCCATGTTCAGCCGTCGCGCGGTTCTCGTCTAAAAATGTCGCGATCCTGTTCCATGCGTCGCGGTGTGACGGCGAAACTGCAACTAGATTTTTCTAATCAGGTGTCATGGAACAGTTGAGCTCCACCCTCCACCTTGAAGCTTCCCCATAGTGTTCTCAAAGCCATGGCGTCAACTGCACAAATTCACATAACAGCTTCTTTTTTTCTGGACATGACGGCGGAATGTTGAAGCAACTGCTGATTTCGTTGTTTTCTTTCACCTAATAATCTCCAAATTATTGAATCTCTCCTCAGCTTGTGCAGAGAGTGAATTCATTCAGCAGCTTTGTGTTTGGAACGGCGTCAAGCAGAGACAGAAATGGTCTGAGCTCCGTTCCTGATTGCTCACGTTATCAGTCGATCAACTGGAGATGTCCGGATGACTGTTTTGAAGATGCTTTGCTCTGCAACCTGGAATGTTATCAGAGGGACCAAAAGATGACTCCTGCACGAAAGACCTTTCTTCATGATGTTGGAGATATCGTCTGAATTGTAAGCTCTTGGCGCTCTCGAATTATACTTTTGTTAATTTGTTTGCTTGCTTTCAATTGTTTGCAGTTCTTTCAAGGGTATGGCCCTTTTGGAGGAGGAGGTACGTTTGAACAGAACTACCACGTATATCCAGTCTCCTTTATCGACAAGGTACGCCCTGAAAGCCTTATTTTTGTGATCAATATTTTCTCATATCCTACAGACGCTGCCAATTCTTTGAGAATGCACTTTCCTGCGCTTCAACTGAGCCGTTATTCTGACTCTTTCTTCCCATTCTTTTTGCTTTCGTTTTTCCCGCAGCCTCACTTGGAAAATGGAGACAAAGGTACTACTTATTTTCTCTTGTTTCACCCTTTTTACGTGAATACGAAAAGCAATCAGCAGGCTCAGACATTTTTCTTGCTAAGATGCCGTTGAAAGCTTCACCTAGGATCATGATACAACCTCAGTGCAAATCTTTGTTCTATCTTCTAGTTCTTGGCCGCATTTCTTTTTTGAGAAGTAACTTTCAATTGCTTCAGAACCCCCTCCCTCTCCCTGTCTCTCTCATTTTCTCCTTTCCCCGTGTCCCTGGTTGTTACCTTATTACACCTCTCCCTCCCCTCCCTCCCCCTCAAGAGGAGAGCGGGACGTCTCCCGCCCTCCTAAGTAGTGTATGTGTCAATCATTGGCTTAATTTAAGTCAAGTCTGGAGGAGCCTTATAGGTCTACTCAGGCACAGTTCAGTGTCAAAATACTGTCTGTTTGATCCAAGACTTTGCTGAGGGCGGCTGCAGTGATTATGCCTCCGTCAGCGCTTGATCGGCTAGGTAAGGCTCACTGCATTTCCTCCTCGTTTTATGGTCGGTGTCAGCTCCAAAACACAGGGAGAGAGTCTCCTCTGTTCCCGCTGGCTTCTTATACTTTTAATCCCTTAAATTTTGGTCGATAAGATCGTGCTACTTATTCCTGGCAGTAATGCTAAAGTAGGCTTGTATGTAATTTAACACGCTGTTTAGACTTCTGGCTGACCCTGAGGACTTGTTTCAAGTGACTGATGTCAGTTGTCGCTGCTGGGTGAAGCGGTGTGTGTGCGCGTGTGTACGTGCTGATAGATAGATAGATAGATAGAAAGAGAGAGAGAGAGAGAGAGATAGAAAAACTGATGAATTTCTTGTTGCCAACTGTAATGCCAGCATCCCTGCGCATTGACTATCCAATGCTTTTTGAAGTTCAAAATCCAGCCGCAAACCGGAGTTCACATTGCGGAGTTCTCGAGTTTGTAGCAGACGAAGGCCTCATCTACATGCCCTATTGGGTGCGTTTAACTTGTACTGGCACTTTGTTGGTCCCGTTCTCTCACATGTGGAAACTAATGCACTGCTGACGTAGCAGCACTTGACGTTTGGGGAGGAGACGTGCGGAATGAAAGGTTGCGAGTAGAGAGGGAAGAGCAGAAAGGAAAAGGCGGTTTTTTTCAAAATTCTAAAGAAAGTCGATTTAGGAATTAATGACAGCGGACGAGTTGTTAAACTGCAGATGATGCAAAATCTTTTGCTCCAAGAGGGCGACCTGGTGAGGCTGAAAAGCGCAACACTGCCTAAAGGGACGTATGTGAAGCTACAACCTCACACAAAGGACTTTCTCGACATATCCAATCCGAAAGCAGTGTAAGACTAAGAAATGAGGAAGTGGCTTTACGGTGGGGAGACTCAAGTATGTTTTTAGTGTACTTCTGAACGTTGTTTAAAAAGCATTAGGATCCATTTCCGCTTTGGTGGAAACGCTTTTATGATTGCGCAGGTATAGCAACGAGTGGACGTCTTGCGCCTGCATTGGGAAAATGAGCATTTCTTCATTGTCTATGCAGGCTGGAAACAACGTTGCGAAACTTTTCGTGCTTGACTGTGGGTGACAATATCATGGTGGCCTATAACAACAAAAAATATTACATTGATATTGTTGAGGCAAAACCCTCAGCTGCAATAACCATAATTGAAACAGATTGCGAAGTGGATTTCGCTCCACCACTTGACTATAAAGAGCCGGAGAGGCCGCCGCCACCAGCTTCCACAACAACAGCTGCTCCAGCAGGACCTTCAAATAAACAAGGTATGTATGTACTCGTTGTAGGGAAAACGAGAGAAGAAAGAACAGTCAAGGGGAGAGTAAGAATAGCGGAGAGAGCGCGAGAGAGGAATCGGCGAGGAAGTGAAGTGAAAAACGGAAAGGAAGGACGTTGAGAGAGGAATAGTGAGGCAGAGAGAGTGAGAGAGAGAGAGAGGGATTCCGCTAAATGCTGCTTTTTTTAAGAAGAACTCAAGTGGATATGTAACGTCAGAACCCTAATGTACGAGTTCGTTGATAAGAAAGGGATGAACAACAATGGCCTAAACCAAATCACCATATGCTATTAAAACCCTAAATACCTTAAGCTCCAAAAGTGAATCCCTCTTCGTGGGCCCTTGCACGCTGCAGCTGCAGATGAACCTGCGCCTGAACCGGAAAAGCCGCAGTTTCAAGCATTTGTGGGTAAAGGAAGGCGGCTGGATGGGAAGCCAGGCAGGCCTTTGGAATCTCCAGATCAGACTGTGTCCTCATCGACAGGGGCCAATGGGAGATCGCCAGTTGTTGCTGCACCTGTCCCAGCTGCACCTGCAGCTGCAACATCTATACCTGCAAGCGGGTCTACAGGGAGCAAATCAAAGGCAGGAAAGCTTGTGTTTGGAGGGAATGCCGCACCTGTTAATGGGAATGCTGCACCACAGGTGAGCTGAAAGAAGGAGCGGCGGTGAGAAGTGAAGTCGAGAAGAAAGAGAGAGATAGTGAGGTAGAAGCGGGAGTGTCGCAGGAAGAGTAGAAAGGAAGAGAAAGGAAGACGGAGGTAATGCGAAATCGTGGTTTTTTAGTTTTAGGCTACGTCGTGCTGTGGTCCTGAGGGGAAGGGCTACTGTACAGGGGGGAGAGGGTGAAGGCGAGTATGCTATGGTGGGTCCCTGTCTCCCTAATTCAGTTGCGGTCAGCCGATCGGAAGGGTTCTTCTCTCTTCTCACTATTGTTGTCAGTGTTCAAGTTGTAGCTCTGTCAGGTCCTGCTCATGCTTCATGTTTCTTGGGTGGGCCCTAATCTTGCGTGCCAGGATTCCATAAGGGGGTCGTCGTTGAAGCCCAAGGACCCAGTGAAGGAGAAAGAGAAAGGGAAAGAAGTGGAGCCACAGAAAGACGAGCCCAAGTTCCAAGCCTTTTCAGGGAAGAAGTACTCCTTGAAAGATTAAATCAGGCGCTTCCTGCGCTGCAAATTTCATGCCCTTGCCTCTTGTAGAGTATTGCCATCCTCATTGTCGGATGGATTTAGGGTTTGTACGGAGAGTCTCACGTGGTTTCCTAAATCCTTCTGTGGAACTCTGTGCAACAGCATTCGTCACCTCATTTGTATGTAATGCAGGGATAAGGAGGCGTTCAGCTCCGGCTGACTTATGTGCCAGAATGGAACAAATCATGCGTCTGGGCCTGCCCCCGTGTGAAGTCTGTAAATGGTCCGTTGTCAAATCTTTCAATATGTGGACAAAAGTTTGGCTGATTATGTGAAACGAGACGCATGTGGAGAAGCTTGCCCAGTGCTTGTTTGATTTTGGAGGGCAATTTGTCCGTTGCTCAAGAAGGGAAACATGCAATATTAGTTTGGACACAAGGTGGGCTTGTAGCATTCAACAACATCAACAACAGCAAGGCGACTAACTTGGAACCATGCTAATTTAGGAGCTGAGCTACACAACAGCAACAACATGGGACAGGTGAGCGCAATGTTGCAAGTGATGTCAGAGTTGGAGCACATTGAGAAACGTTTTCGATGTCCAAAACACTATGGAAGGTATTAACTGTGTACGAAGTCGCCTGACCAAGGATGTGAGTTGGTGTTTTCTTGTCGTGCTGCGTGCGTCACTGCTTAGGGGGTTCGTTCTCAACTGTTTCAAAGTTTATGCAGCTTTCTGCACAGATCATCAATGTGAAGTGGTCCAGAAACGCTAAAAGAATGATCAATGATGGGTCGTCCTCCATTGCCGACAAGAGTTAAGCATCTTCTAATGGCGATTCGCCAAGTGTACAAACTCGTGTTTGGAAATGTGGCGAGTTGCCATTCGAGAGACGCTCAACTCTTATTGGCAATGGAGGATTGCCCTAAAGATCCCTCGAAGAAAAGCAATAGAACTGGCATGGGTCTCACGATGGCGATGATGCCATCAAAGATACATGGTAAACACAGCAGCATGGGGAACCACGAGGAGGTGGTCACAATGGACATCGTGGCGCCTCCGAGCTCGTCCAGCGCTTCTAGAAACACAAGCTCCAAGTTACCTCCCAATCAGCATTTGCCAGATGGCGACTTTGCAACCATGTTCACATGCTACCGTTCAACAGTAAATGTCCCAGTCACACCAGATCTTCAACAGCGAACCGTTTTTACACGTGGCAATCAATGATTGGCTACAATCCTAGGAAGCCTACATCACAACGCAACTGGGAACAGCGTGATCCGAAGTTAAACGCTCCTAACGAGCATGGAGACAACTTGTTCCGCTTCAGTTTTGTGTTTTGCATGGAGTCGACCCTCCCGCAGTGCAGGGCGAGGGGCGGCCCCCGCTGCGCCACGTCGCTCCCTCTCCCTCCTCTCGTCTCTCTTTCTCCCTCCCCCTCGCTTTACATTACGTAGCCTTCTCCCATCACGTCTCGCACTCCCACGTTTTCCTCCCTCCCTCCACCTCTCCCCCATCTGCTCTGTCCGTCACAATGGCTGCAATTTATGTCGCAGCCGCTCTCCCGTCCGTGGCCTCCCTCTCCCTCGCTGCCGCCCCCACCTCACTCCAGCAAGCCCCCTCGTCCCACGCCTCTTTCCTCTCCCTCACGTCCTCCTCCTCCCCCTCCCTATCCCCGTCCCTCCTCCGCCCAACTCTTAGCTCTAAATCTGCCTCCTCCCGCCGCCATATCCGCGCTGCCGCCTCCTCCGAAACCTCCCCCGAAGACTACGATGAGGAAATCGCCCCCCCTCCCGCTGAACCTTCTCCCCCTCCCTCTCCCTCTGAACCTTCTGAACCCTCTGAACCCTCCGAACCCTCTCCCTCTCCCTCTGAAGGGTCGGATGTGTCCTCACTGAAGCAGGCCCTTGTGGACTCGCTGTACGGCACGGAACGAGGGTTTAGGGCAAGCAGCGACACGCGTGCGGAGGTGGCGGAGCTCGTGGCGCAGCTTGAAGCCCTGAACCCCACGCCCTCTACCGCGGAGGCGGCAGACCTCCTCAACGGGAAGTGGATCTTGGCGTGAGTCCCTCTCTCTCTCTCTCTCCCTCTCTCTCTCTCCCTTTCTCTCTCTTTCCCTCTCAAGAGCGAGTGCGCTCTCGTGAGTGAGCGAACTCTTTTCCCACGTTATCCTCTCTTTCTTTGTTTTCCTCTTTTTTGTTTCCTTCTGTCGCCTCTATCTGTCTTCCTCTCTACCTGTCCACCCTCTCTCTGCCCGTCCCAGTCTTTCCCCATCTCTCAATCCTCTCCTTATCAGATCTATTCTATATGTCTGATTTTCACTACGTTGAAGCGATACGAGGAAGCTGATTACGTTTCAGCATTTAGTCCAGGAGGGAAAATGTGGTAAAGACCGTTGAATTCAAAACGTAGTTTATTTCCTTTTTCTACTTGAACTTCTCAGCCCATCTGATGTCGAGAGCCGACGTGTTGGGGCACAATGACTGCAGTGAGTCGCTTCAGTCTTAGGAAGTAGAGTGTGTTCCTGAAGTTAACAGGCTAGTAAGTTTTATTTCTCTCTCCAAGTTCCTCCTTTCATTTATGCAGCTTTAAATCCCATTTTTCGCGACTCTGGGCTTGCTGAGATTAGACTGTCATTTTAATTTTCACATTCAAAATAGTCCATCTCAACCTTGCAAAACTACGTGCCCATGGAACTTTCTTTATGTATAGAAATCTTTTTTGTTTCCTTCCTTACGTATATCCATAGAACTCAAAGTTTCTGTCACTCTATCTCTCTCTCTCGTCTTCCCCCTCCCCCTCCCTTTCCCCGGTCCTCTTTATCTCACGCCATTCTCATAAACTCTTACCTTCAATCAAAACCGGCTCCCATCGAGTAGATTAAAACCAAAACCAAAACTAAAACCAAAGCCAAAGTAAAAACTGAAACTGAAACTGTCACTGTAACTGAAACCGGAGCTGAAGCGTTGCACCTTTTTTCCGCAGCTACACCTCCTTCTCAGAGCTGTACCCGCTCTTAGCTGCGGGAAATCTCCCATTTGTGACGGTGGGAGAGATCAGTCAGACCATCAACCCTATCGCCGGGCTTCTCTCCAACCGAGTCACCTTCACAGGACCTTTTGCGAGCACCTCCTTCACTACTGAAGCCAGTTTTGAAATTCGGAGTCCAAAGCGGCTACAGGTGGGGAAAATCACTGCGATTGAATTAAATTCACGTTTTTTGGTTTTGGGTAGTTTGGGGTTCGAGGATTGTAAGCTGATCGTTCTTTTTAGAACTAGGGTCTCTTATCGGTTGGCCTTTGAAGAATATGGGTTATTAGGGTTCGGCCTTGGGGTGCTACTAGGGTCCGCCCTTGTGGATGAATGGAAACACTTCAAATCTTGTTACATGTTATGTGTATAGGGTTGGTGGTCTGGAGATTTTTGGGGTCTGGAAAGTTCGAAGCTGCAAGGACGTGAAAAACGCTTTCTCTTGATCCTCTCTCTCTCTCTCTCTCGATCCTTCTTCTCTCGATCTTGATCCTCTCACTCCTCCTCTCTTGATCTTCTCTCACACACTCTCTCTCTCTCTCTTGATCCTCTCTCTCCCCCTCTCTTGATCCTCTCTCTCTCCCTCTCTCTCTTGATCCTCTCTCTCTCTCTCCCTCTCTCTCTTGATCCTCACTCTCTCCCTCAATCCCCACTCTCTCTCCCCCTTGATTGTACCCTAACGGAACGTGGAACGGCCAACGGCCAACGCCCCAATGCTTCCCTTCGAATTGCAGGTCAAATTCCAAGAGGGAGTGATCAGCTCCTCCGAACTCCCTGAGTCCTCCTTTGCGATCCCTCCCTCCGTGGAGGTCCTCGGCCGCACCCTCGACCTCTCCCAGGCGGAGGCCCTCCTGAAGCCTCTTCAGGACGCGGCCGCCGCCACTGTGAGGACGCTGTCGGGGCAGCCCCCGCTTAAGTTTCCGATTAAAAGCGGTAACGCCCAATCGTGGCTGCTCACGACGTACCTCGATGAGGAGGTTCGCATCTCGCGGGGAGACGGGGGCGGGGTATTTGTTTTGATAAAGGAGGGGAGCCCCTTGTTGTTGTGAGCGGGTGCGTAAGAGAGATAGGGAAATGAGACGGTTCTTATTTTTTAAAATTTGTGCCGCTTCGTATTTTGAGTTTCACATGGTGAAAGTGGGACTGAAGGGAGTGTTGAGAGAGGGGCGGGGGCAGGGGGGAGGGAGGATGGGGGGAGAGGTTGGGGGGGGGGAGGGAGGGGAGTGGGGAGCGAGGGCAGGGGGGCTTATGGTAAGCAGTTACTTAAGGCGAATGGCTATTTTTAGCGTTTTTTTTTATGCAATGAACGATAATAAACTCATTCAAACCAAAGTGGCTTTTCGCTTTTCATTTCCAACTCGCCGCATGGCGCTGCTCGCATGGCATGTGTGCGCCTGAGGGCGATAAAACTGAGCTTTGGATTTCCATGTGTTCAGTTAAACAATACTCGCGACGGCCCCACAGTTGCGTGTTCAGTTCAGTTCAGTGTTCGCAGTCAAACGGCCACTGTGACAGGTGACGGGCCTTTCTTCCCTTTCTACGGTCCGTTGTTTTTACGGAAGAAAATTGTACGGATTGTAGAGTCCGAGCAGTCACCGCGACAGGGTTTAACCGCGAAGTTCGGGAGGTTCAATAACAACTCCAATCACAATAATATATATACTATTTATAACAGGGGGGGGAACGAACGAAGTTCCAATCCAACGATACAATTCCAAGCAATACATGTAAGCGTTAAAAAACTGAATATGGAATGGCTTGCTACAGCATTGAAACAAATAAACTAGATGCAGCTTTCCGCTCCCAAGCTTTTTTTCTTTCATCTTCACACACACACTTGCATGTGTATGAATTGATCTAAAGGAGAGAGAGCATTATTGGTGTGGTGTTTGGGCAAGCGCACGTTTGGTTCTACGGTAGCTGCTGAGCCCTCCCATGCCTTGGGCAACCCACAAAACTGCAAACTGCAAACTGCAAACTGCAAACTGGTTGGATAACAGCAAACTGAGCACAAAAATTGCCAACTGCGGTTCGAATTTCATTAAAAAGAGAAGCCGAAAACTTCTAGCCCGGGCTCCAGCGTGATTGGCTGCGTGATTTGCGGTGGACCCTCCCGCACGCGCCACGTGTTCAGCTTTGTCGCTTTTACGAGGGGAGGCCCACGTGGCCACCTCTGAACAGTGCGATCGTACAGCCTTGTTTGACCGTACGGTACCCGCACGTGCGCTAGGAACAAGCACTCCCGGCCGGTCAGGGAATAAAGGTTTCAGCTAGGGCAGATATTTTGATATTTCTCATACCGGTAATGTACGAAAGCCCAGTTCGTACGGTTGGTTTTGCTAATGAAGTCCTCCGATCGACGCATCCGTCCGATTTTTTTTTCTGTCGTTATCGAACGGTCCAGTTCAGTTGGGCAGCCGTACAGCAGCTTCATCAAAAAGTCCCCGCGAAATTTTTGCCGGCGCAGCCCAAAAGCGTCCAAAACGGAAACGACAAAACGTTCGCCGAGGTCGATACGTACGGATGTACGAATTCTGGACTGTACAGCTGGCGACCCCACGTGTACATCTGTACGGACAGTAACACCGTACGGAAGGCCGTGGTTCCAGCGGATGACAGGGCACAGACTGGAGGGCGCGTCCGACTGTACGAAAGGCTGCCGTTCGTACGGATAGTACTGTGACCGATGGTACGGAACGGGGCATGACCGTAACCTTTGGCTGAGAGGAAGGTACGGATGAATGTACAGGTGAGATTGGACTGACGGCGGCGTGGCGCACGCTGCAGACTGGCGCCTTTGGGGACTCGCCACGTCGAGGGGTCATGGAAAGGTCATGTGTAGTCATGACCGGGGCCATGACTTGTGACGAGTTCTCGTGACCCCATGAACAGTGCAACATTCACAGGTCGGACTATTAGACCAACCATTCGACTGGTTGCCAACCAGTAGCAATGGTTGCCAACCAGTAGCAATGGTTGCCAACCAGTAGCAATGGTTGCCAACCAGTAGCAATGGTTGCCAACCATTAGATGTCCAACCATTGCCATCCAATGGTTGTCCAATGGTTGCCGATCCAATGGTTGCCGATCCATTGATCCGACCTGTGTAGGGTTTGCAGCATGTTATTGATTTCTACCCCTTCTTTTTCTTTCATTTTGCTCCCAAATGACTTGAACCCTCACTCATTGATTGAAAAACAGAAAAATGTCAATTTTGGTGTAGAACCTCTTTGTCTATTCTGGTCATGCCCACTTGTCCCTGGTCATGACCCCGAGCATCGGTCATGGCGTGTGGTCGTGACCACTAACTACCTCGTGCTCTCCTCTCACCACGTATATACGGGACACGTGGCGAATCCCTATTGGAAGTTACTCGAAACCACGAGTTGGGGATGGTCGAGTGGCCCCTTCAAGGCGAAGCGGAACGCTTTTGAGGGAGAGGGAGCGGGAGAGGGAGAGAGGGAGAGTGAGGGTGAGGGGGAGAGAGGGAGGGCTCGCCTTATCTATAAGTGGATGTCGGAAGGGCTGCAGTCGTAAGAGATCAATGGTTGCAAAGGCGTCGCCAAGGAAGGAGGGCGGCGTGCTGGCGGAAAATAAGCATTCCCTGGAGCATGCCATAACGGCCTGCTGCCTGGTCCCGCGGGAGTGCTGCTTCAGCCCGCTGCCGTGCCCCCCCTCTTGCTGTCCGGCCACGACGACGCCGTCCGGGCCGTGCTGCCGGCACAAGGTGCCATGCTTTTGCTCGCTTACGGTGCTGCCAGATTTCTCGGGATGCTTTCGTTGTTTGTTTCTGCTTTTTTTTGTTTGCTTGCTTGCTTGTTTCGCTGACTCGCACCTGTAAAGATGCAAGGGTAGAGGAAAAATGTATGTAAGTGTACGGACAGGTATGGAAAGCTGCTGTTGGCAGCAGAGGAGGCCGTCGCATGCTTAGATACAGCTGTAGCTGAAGATAGCTACTATTCGCATCTAGCATACGCAGTTCTTTTTTAACGATTTCAGTTTTTTCAGTTGACCTGCTGAGTCTTCTGCTGAATATTGCTAGCTACTGAGGAGGCTTTTGTATTGCCGGCCAGTTTGCGGCACGTTTCTGCCTGTTCTGAAGAACCTTTAATGCTTGCAGTTTGAAGCAGAACATATTTTATGATTGGAATACTTTTCATTCTGTGTGCATATTTGTCCCAGTTTTCGTCTGTTGGTTCGAGTCCCTTCCAGAGCATGTGCACCTTGTCTAACCGCTTTGCTCGATACACTTGTGAGATCGCTTCAACAATGTGCAATGCATGGACTAAAGTCACACAGGCACACGGGCGATTTTGGATGGGGGTGTCTGCAGCGGGTAATACTGGAACAATCCAAGTTGTGCTGTGGGGGCAAGCTGTCTTGTGACGGCTCTTCGGAACTTCCAAGAGGGTGGCTCTCTCTTTCTCCTCCCGCGCCTCGCTCCTTTGAAGAAGCAGACGGCTTCATTGTAAGAGCTGCTGCAGAGAAACGTCCTTGCCAGGCACTGCAGCAAAGTGTCGAACATGGTACAAGAATGGCGGATTTTTCCTATGCGGAAGCAGGTGAAACGAGGGAAAGTTTGGTGGGCCAACATAAGGTCGCCTATCATTCCGTTGAGAGCTTATCGGATAGCTGCCTTTTGAATATATGCAGCCGGATTACAGATCCTCAAACTCTTGCAGCAGTTTCGATGACTTGTGTGCGTTTTTACCAAATTTCATCGCTTGCCAAAGTGACGCTGAAGCTTTTGTCGAACCCGGGAGACGCATTCTTCAGATCGTTGCTGGTCCGTTTTATAAACGTTACAAACCTGGAGCTGCCACTTCATCACGGAAGCAGTTTTTTTACGGACAGCAGCTGCCAGATACTGGCGAGCGTGAGGCTTCCTCTTAAGTCTTTGAACTTGGAGAAGCAATCAAACATCACTGATGCTGGATTGATAGCTATCGCGAATGCGTTTCCACAATTAGACGAGCTAACCTGCACCGGCTGCCTTAACATCACTGACAAAGGCCTATGTGCTATAGCTGCCTGTTGTCAGAAGCTAAGAGTGCTTCGTCTATGTTACTGTCGCTCTGTAACTTCATCAAGCCTGGCAGTTATCTCCACCAGCTGTCCATCATTGTCGGTGCTTGAACTAACTGAGAAGTGCGGTTTTGCGGGAGGATGGCTCCAATTGAAGGACCTTACGGTTAGTTTTTTCCTCAGTATGGCTTTTGTCTTGTGCGGGAGGTTATATTGGCTGTGATTCATGGAAGATTGTACCCATGAACTGATGTATGTTTCCTTGTTAGGTTCGCAGGCTTGCTTGATTCGCTTGTATTTCGTCGAGCAGCAACAGGCTATTGATATGTTTGACTAACCAGTCATGTCTGCAGGTTTGTTGAAGCTGATGCCAGAGTTGTTTTTTCGTTTACGGAGTTAACTCCTCAGTTTTACATGCTCTCAAACCCTTCTATTATCGTCCAATGACTTGGTCGTTTTCAGCGCATGTTATGCCTTTTTGTTTAGCCTTGAATTCACAGGTCTTTGCTGTCTGTCTTTAAAAGTGATCCGAACCCTTCTGCTCTTCTTTTCTATTTCTTTTCATTGTTCAGTGGAAACGAGCTTCGGTCAGAAGCGTTGGATTTGCAGAAGGGATTAAAATTTCTCGTATTTGTTTTTTTAATTGGTAAACAGCTACAGTGTGACGCCTGTGAGTGCAATAATACTCTAGAATCCATCATCAACACCTGTCCAGTTCTCTCAAGACTTTCCCTCCGCTTTTGCTGCAAACTCGGCAAAGGCTTAGAGTCCCTTCGAACGAGGGAGCAGCAGCTGGACACGCTCGTGCTCGATTCATGCATGGATGTTCCTCCTGAGATTTTCAGCGACGGCTGGCCATCTCTGTCCGCCTTGCATGTGCGAACATCCGCAATAAACGATACGACTCTCGATGCAATCGCAAAGGGATGTCCTTCACTTGAAGAGCTTCGGTTCACGAGCTGTGCCGACATCACCGACGATGGCATCATCAACATTGCCAGCTGCTGCACCATGTGAGTGACCGGTTCTTAGTCCTAAATCGCTTTTTCCTCAGTGTCTGCTGCGTCTTTCCTTGCATGCATTACCTGTTTTATCAGCTACAAATCGGAAGCCTCTCCTGAAGGTCTTCCTTTGCCGTTGCATGTGGATGGGCCATTTTGGGGGTTGTCTGATGCCGGTTGTGGTGTGCATATATGTATGCATATGCAGGCTGAAGGTGCTGGATGTTGGGCAATGCCCACGAGTGACCCACTCGGAACTGGTGGCTTGTGCTGTGGGGCTATCTCCCTCCCTCTTGCGGATTGGCCTCCCTCGGCAGTGCTTTGGCGCGAAGCACCTGAAGGCTGTGTCCCGCCATGGATGGACCTTGGACATGCAGTCGGCTCAGTGGCAGCTCATCAGGGAACATCCCTGCCTGTGCTCCTCCTGCAGCTTGAGGCACGCGCAGCATATTCGATCCTCTGCTTTCCTACCATGGGGGGGAAGGTAGCGGCCGTCCCTCCTTCAGGGTGTTCAACGTGTGACACGGAGTGCCGGTTTCTTTAAGGCTTCTTGTAGATTCTATGAACCGGGTGCGGAGTGGTGCAAAAGGATACCATAGACATGGTTTGGTTGCTCAAGAATCCGCAGTTAGGGTTTGGGAGAACGAGGGAGACGCACTTGCAGCCTCTTTTTCCAGCTGCCGTAGGGAAAACATCTCTCTCTCTCTCTCTCTCTCTCTCTCTCTCTCTCTCTCTCTCTCTCTCTCTCTCTCTGGCTCTCTCTCGTTTTCTCCCTCTCGCTATCGCTCTCTCTCTCCCCCTTTGTTTTTTGCTGGCGGGACCACGGGAGACCATGTGCCCTCTTAAAGGCTGTTCTACTTCTACTTCTACTTTGACTTCTACTTCTACATCTACTCGTCCCATTTTCTGGCGGTCTTGCGCTTTTGTCCAAGGGCATGCACCTCTGCGGGCCGCAGGGGTGGCTTGACCGTTTAGGCTCTTTGGTCGGTCTAGTCCATCGTAGGTGGGGGGGCTTGCTGACTAGGTAGGTCCAATCTCGGGGTAGACGAGGTCAGGCAAGAGAACATTGCTGCTGCTTCAGTAGGGCAGCAATTGAGGACTGCTAGTAGAAGAAACCTCTCTCCCCTTTTTTCTCATTACGGAGGTATCTCCAACGGTTTAATTGGCTAATTGGCTGTTGTCCAGACGCCTTGTTTCGAAGGGATGGGGAGTGTGCGAGGTGGGGCATGCAATGGCTAATAACATGACGGAACAGTGCATACATGAAGGGAAACAGAGTGCGAGTATGGTACAATTGAACCTTGGATGAAGTAGGGTTGTGGAAACACTTAACTGTATATGTCATTCTGTGTGGATTGCGTGTGCCGGTCTTTCATTGGTTTCCCAACTCGCCGTAGAGAAGGGAGGCGAAGGGCCTCCGACTTGTGCTGCCAGTTGCCTTGCCTCTCCGCCTTGCAGCCTTGCAGGGCAATGTCCCTCGAGGGAGTCCTGCAAAGCATCCAGGGTTGATCATTCCACAGGGACGCGTTCTCAAAGGTTTTGCCTGCGCCCGCTTCAGGCAGGTAAGCTGCTTCTTGTAGGAAAAGAGGCAAATGGCAGCGATGGAGGGAGTTGCAGGTAGCCAGAGACCGAGCTTTGCAGGTCCTCCTGTTATGGGAGGCGAAGGTGTCCGTGTGTCTGCGACTGCTCGTTCGTTTCTCCTCACCATAGTTGGTCTCCGAACAGCACATACCCATCCCTGCTCGCTACATTCTCAAAACTCTTCGGCCGGTTCCCTTCTCCTTCAGCATTTGTATACCTCCCATTCTCATTCAGCCCTTGCATATATGCCCGCTCCGTCTACCTCTCATTCCACCTCCCGTGCAGGAGAATGCAAGAGCGGACCGGTTGAGAGCCAGAAAGAGCCTTCATCAAAAGCAAGCGATCGCTCCTCTTTTTGTTGTCATTTTGGTTTTGGCGCTCAGGGCTAGAGTCTCGACTCTTGCGCGCCTTCACGTTATCGGCTCGGTCGACACGACGGAAAAAAAAAAAAGGACAAATACCAAAGGAAAATGCTATTTACACACCCTTTTTTGTTTCAATACACACCTTTTTTCGCCGGTCAGATATTATAACGGAAAACAAGAAACAAAAAGGGTAGTGATATTTCCACCCCTTTTTTGGATCCAAACACCCCTTCCCGGCCGGGCAGATTTCAAAAAGGATTAAAAACGGAAAATGCTTTTTTCACACCTTTTTGGAATCGATACCCACCCTCCATCGGCAGATTGTATTTTTGCGAAACAAAGAAAATAATAACCCGTCACTCCATTTGAATATCCCGCCTACCTGGTTTTTTTTTTTCGCGTGCGGTCAATCGCAGCCGTCGATTCCCTCGCAGATCGCAACGAGGCAGATCACTATTTGATCTGCAGCCGGGCTCGGTCAGAGCGAATGGCACGGGCCCACGTATCCCGCCAAAGTCGTCTCAAAAATTGTCCGTACACATGTGGTACGGTCGTACCAAAATTTTTGTACATTGAGAGTTTGGACCAATCAAAAATTTCCACGTCAGAAATTTAACACGTGGTAAATGTTGATTGGCTGGGAGCTGACAGTAGAACAAGATCTCGGGCCGAGGTACGCGCGCACTCGCACGTGCGATCCGGCTTTGACGGGACTCGTGGGCGCTTTCCATTCGTTGAGATCAAGCCCGGCTGCAGATCGAACGGTGATCTGCAGTGGTAAGATCTGCGAGGGAATCGACAGCTGCGATTGACAAACACGTGTGAAGGACTGACACCCGCGAACGATCTCGTGCCGGACGGATCTTCCGCCCCGAGCGGATTCGGGCAGGCAGATATTTCTTTCCCTCAAAAATAAAATTCAGGGAGGCGGGATACAGTATTCAAAATGCGGTGACGGGGTATCATTTTCCCTGGTTAGCAAAAATAAAATCAGCCGACGGAAGAAGGTGGGTATCGATTCCAAAAAGGTGTGAAAAAAGCATTTTCCTTTTTTAATCCCTTTTGAAAGCTGCCCGGCCGGGAAGGGGTGTTTGGATCCAAAAAAGGGGTGGAAATATCACTACCCAACAAAAATTCAAGTACAGTACAGTACTGTACATTCGTGCATTCGTCCGGTACAGTACAGTATGAGCAAACTGTCAATAGGACGCAGTCACGTCGCGTTACGGTCACGGTCAGCGTCGGGAGCTCATTTTTGACGGACGTTGACTCGAAAAGTTGCGAAAAAATCGCGATCAGTGTACGGACGGCTGTTTGGGAGTCCGACAACGCCTGATGCCAAATTGCTCCTCTCAATGTCCGCACGTGCGAGCGAGCGAGCGGAAGTAGACACGTTACTGTACCCGTATGGCTCCTCGTGACTGGATCGTACCGACGCGAAAAAGACAAAAACAAATATGAGAGAGAGTGTGGCGTTGATCTCACGATGGCGATGATGCCATCAAATGTGCATGGACAACATCAGCATGGGGAACCACGAGGAACTAATCTGGGCGCAAAAAGACCCAATTACCAAAGAAGAAAGCAAGCGAGGAGCGGAAAACTACGCAACAACGCAGCCCTATTGAGAGAGAAGTCGGTGGGTAGGACCGGTACCGTACGGCCGGCGGGAGGGAGGGACTACTGTAGGGAGGGAGGGACTGGGGAGAAGGAAAAATGGAGGGAGGGACTGGGGAGGAGGGACTAGGGAGGGAGGGACTAGGGAGGGAGGGACTAGGGAGGGAGGGACTAGGGAGGGAGGGACTGGGGAGGGAGGGACTGGGAAGGAGACACTAGGAAGGGAGGGACTGGGGAAGGACTGAAGGAGGGACTGGGGAGGAGGGAGTAGGGAGGGAGGGACTGGGGAGGGAGGGACTAGGAACGGAGGGAGCGACTAGGGAGGGGGAAGAGACGAGAGGGGGATACCAGGGAGGGTACCAGGGAGGGAGGAACTACGGAGGGGTGAATGCGCGGGCGAGCCCCCATTGGCTGACGGCGTTTTCCAATTTCGTTCATGGAACGCGGCCCGCTGTTGAGCGGCACCGTACGGCCGTTGTGGTCATGTGATCACATGTCCGTACGGGCCTTAAAGAGTGAAATCTGGCGCATTGACGACCGTCGATCTGCCCATGATGTCAGTGCCGTAGAATCTGCCACGTGCGTCCACAATGATGCCAAGTGACAGTCCGTGTGGTCACCGGTCACCGGTGCGCGTTCATGGGAGCGGCCGTTGAATGCAGAGGGTACGGAAATGGCGACTGATCGTTTTGGATATCGAGATATCAGCAATATCATTTTGTCGTTTAGTGTATTAGAACCGCTGACGCTCCCACGTGGCACTGAACCGGCCCCAAACTATTGATCGAATTGAAAAATGACACGTGGCCTCCCGAGAGTGGTCGTCTGTAGTATCCGCCGCCGTTTAGACCAATCAGCGGGCTCGAAGCTGATACGGAATTTCAAACGGTAGAAAAAGTTTGCGAACCCAAAAGTACGGAAAACAACATCGTTGTTTGGTTCTACGGAAAACTAAGGGTATCAAGATATTGTTGAGACGGTATCGATATTATGTATCGATTTGAGTGGTATCGAAAGACACCGACGATTTTGTTTTCATTTTAATACTGTTCACATTGCCGAAATCCCGATCGCGACTTTCAGTTTTTGGGCCCGTGGTCCGGACGGCAGGGATTGCGTGAAACTGGCGAGAACTGAAACGGAAACTGGAACGGAACTGAACCGCGTAACTGACGTGGAACGGGAGGGGAGGTGGCTCATGGCTGCACGGCAGAAGGTGTGATTTTTTACGGAACCGTTATGTAGCTACATTCGGGGATTTTAGGGTTTGGTAAATGTGAAATTGAGAATTTAGAAGCTATGGAATTCAAAACCCTGCACTCTAAACAAATCATTAAATTAAACCCTTGCCATCCTAAAACCCTGAAACCCTTAGCCCTCAAGCCTACAACCCGGAAAATTTTAAATCCCGGAAAACTCTAGACTTCAAAACCCTCGAAAACAAACATTGTTTTATTTTTATTTTTTGAATGTTAATCTTTAAGCCCTGCAAAGCCTTCGACCTTAAGCTCTAAAACCTTTTCAATGCTTGAAGTCTTTTAAGCTCCAAATATAAACTGCTAAACCCCTGGAAAATTTAAATTTAAAGTTAAATTTTAACTCTACAAACCTGAACCCGAGTTCCCTACAACCATAAATAAATAATAAATGAATTCCCTAAAACCCCAACAACCCCAGAAACTCGAAATTCCGAAAATCTCAAAACCTCAGATCTCACAGAACCCCAAACAGCCATAACCCTCTTCTGAATCTCTATAGCCTCCTAGGACTCTTAAAGGAAATGATGTCGCCCTCTCTCTCTTAAGAATCGTAAAACCCTAATTGGCTCCCACTCTCCCCTCTCCCCTCTCCCCCCTCCCCCTTCTTTTCCCTCCCCCCCTCCCTCTCCCTCTCCCTCTCCCTCTCCCAATCCCAATCCCTCTCCCTCTCCCTCTCCCTCTCCCTCTCCCTCTCCCTCACCCTCTCCCACTCCCTCTCCCTCTCTCTCTCCCTCTTCCTCTCCCTCTCCCTGTCCCTCTCCCTCTCCCTCTCCCTCTCCCTCTCCCTCTCCCTCTCCCTCTCCCCGCTCCCTTCTTGGCAGGCCCTTCTGGAGAGTGCAGAGGCTGCGGGGTTGGCAGTGAGCGCAGAAGTGAAGGATGCGCTGCTCTGCGGGAGGCCCGTGGTGGCGCTGGAGTCCACCATTGTGTGCCACGGTCTCTCTCTCTCTCTCTCTCTCTCTCTCTCTCTCTCTCTCTCTCTTGTTCTCTCCCTCTCTCTTTCGCTCGCTCGCTCTCTCTCTCTCTCGCTGGCCCTTCCTCCCTGCCACTTCCTTTCTCTCTTCTTTCAATCCCCTCCCCACCCCACTGTGTGTGCCGCTCCCTCGCCCCGTCCTCTCGCTGTATCGCTCCCCCCCCCGCCTGCCAAGTTCTGTTTCTGCTTTATCGACCTAATGAAATCTCAGTTTGTGCTTGCCCTTGTTCTGCCTATTTTAGTTCTTTGTAGGGTTGCAGTGATCAGAGATTCCTGGTAAATTTAGGGTTTGTATAATATGTCCTTTCCTCCGCGAAGTGTACTCGCTTGTACTGACAGAAGTTGCGACTTTTGTTTTGACCTTTTCGCTTTCTTTTTTCTTCTGGTTTAATTCATTTTCAATTCCAGGAATGCCCTTTCCCCAGAATCTGGCTACTGCTGAGCAAGTTGAATCCATTATTAGGGCGGTCGGAGCCGTCCCCGCCACCATCGCCATATGTGAAGGTGTACCCCATATAGGTCAGGAAGAATTTCCCTTCTTTTCTTCTGTTTTTGTAATTTGTTTGTTTGTTATTCCTAGCTTTTCCCCCATAGGAATCACCACATTTCGATCGTGTTCCACTTGCAGAAACAGATAGCCAGCATGAGAGGACAGAGGCGTAAGGGCAGAGGGAGGAAGATGGGAGAGCGGGACAGGAGGGAGACCGAGAGTGGGAGAGGGAGAGAGGGAGGGCGAATGTAGCTTGGAATCATCTTAAACTACCTTCCTTGCAGTAATTTTTAGGGTTTGGGGTGGTCGGATTTGTCTCAGGAATGACCCGAGATCGACTCGGAGCGCTCGCTCGGCTCGGGAAGGAGGCGGTGAAGACCGCTCGGAGGGACGTGGCAGCCGTGGTGAGGGAGGGAGAGAGAGAGAGGGAAGAGAGAGGAAGGGAGTGGGCGGAGGGAGGAAATAAGGTGGACTGTATTTCTTTATAATAAAGCTTTATATAAAGGACGTGACTCGTGCAGCGGCATGATCTCTCTCTCTCTCCCCCTATCACTTCGCTTTACTTTTTGATGCTCTCTTTCTGTCTCTTCATCTCGCTCCCCTGTCTTTCCCCCTTGTTTCTTTCTGATGCTTTCTTTCTCTGCCTCTTCCCCTCACCCCACCCCTCCACTCCCACCTTACCCCCCCCCCCCCCCCCCCCTTTCCTCTCTCCCCCTCTCGTCTCTGAGATCATTGTAACATGAGTGCAACAGATTGCAAAACGCCAAACGGGAGCAACAACGGTGTCAGCGACGATGTTCTTTGCTGCCAAGGTGGCGCCCTGAACCCCAAAAAACCGCGTCCTCCCCTCCCCCTCCCCCTCCCCCTCCCCCTCCCCCCGTCCCTCCCTCCCTCCCTCTGTCCATTACTGAACGGAGAACAGAGGCGCGTGTGTCCCGTCAGGTGGGCATCCGTGTGTTCGTGACGGGAGGGATCGGCGGCGTCCACCGCCACGGGGAGGCCTGTGAGTGCAACCCTAGGCCCTGAACCCTGCAACCCTAGGCCCTGAACCCTGCAACCCTAGGCCCTGAACCCTGCAACCCTAGGCCCTGAACCCTGCAACCCTAGGCCCTGAACCCTGCAACCCTAGGCCCTGAACCCTGCAACCCTAGGCCCTGAACCCTGCAACCCTAGGCCCTGAACCCTGCAACCCTAGGCCCTGAACCCTGCAACCCTAGGCCCTGAACCCTGCAACCTCGTCACATGCTTTTGGCACTTTAACCGCCAAAAGCATGGCGGGCGTCTGCACTTCCGAAGAGTCGTGAACGGGACATTGGAAAGAGGTTGGAGGGAGGAAGAGAAAGGGAGGAAGGGGCAGAGGGAGGCTTTGTGTGTGTAGAGAGAGAGAGAGAGAGAGAAAGAGAGAGCGAACGAAGGAGACGGATGGAGATCCTTGTGCGAATGTATGAACGCTTTTCTTTTTTCTCTTTCTCTCTCTCTCTCTCCCTCTCTCTCTCTCTTGGTGGCCTACGTGGGTGCATCTCAGCCATGGATGTGTCCTCCGATCTGACGGAGCTCGGGAGGACACCTGTCGCCGTCGTGTGCGCCGGCGCAAAGTCCGTCCTCGACATTCCACGCACTCTCGAGTACTTGGTGCGAGAGCTCTCTTTTCGCCCCTCCCCCTCTCTCTCTCTCTCTCTCTCTCCCCCCCCCCCTTCCCTTTCACTGTCTCCCTCTGTTTCTTCCTACCGGTTCCCTCCTCCCCCCGGTGCCTGCTTCTCTTTCCTCCTTCCTTCCCTCCCTCTCCTTTCCCTCTCTCTCTCTCTCTCCTTCTCTCCCTCCCAGGAACTTTAGAAGCCTTGCCCCCTCTAACACCCTCCATTATGCGAGTTAGCGCTGTGCAGGAAACGCAGGGAGTGACAGTGGTCGGGTACGGCACGGACGAATTTCCTGCCTTCTTTACTCCAACCAGCGGCTGCCAGGTGTCCCCCCCCCCCCTCCATGCTTTCTCATTAAATTCTTTTTATTTATTTTTATATCAACGATGGAATCATTCATAAACACTTTCCCGTCTCCTTGCTCAACTTTATCCCCCCTTTTTCCCGAATCCTTTTTGGGGCTTTTTTTTGGTTTTTTGGGTGCGAACAAAATGTTCTTGAAAGCTGCTTCCAGTTTTACTGCTTGGGTTGAACTGAACTGAACTGAAGTGACGCGTGGCAGGTTCCATGTCGAGTGGATGATCCCGACAGCTGTGCAGCTCTGATTGGTGCGTTCGTACACTTTTTCAAAAACTTTCAAACTGAGCTTTTACTTCTAAAGCTCTCTCGTTTAGGGTTCCCACCAAATTAAGGTTTTAAACATTCCTAAAATTAGGGTTAGGGTTTGCAATGTTTTATCGATTTTGCCGAGTCTGTTCATCGTTGGTCGTTTTTGGAGTTGTCAAGAACTGATTGGATACCAGCGCTTGTAGGGTTCCTGGTCACGTCACACTGTTCCATGTGAGAGGGCAGGGCGTTCTCTGCGGTGTTTCTGTGCAACTAAACTGAACGGAACGGAACTGTTCGCCGCAGAGGCCAACGGCCGCATGGAACTCGGCAGCGGAATGGTCATCGCCGTTCCGATTCCGGCGGAGGACGCGGCGGCGGGTCGACACGTGGAGGCGGCGATCTGCACCGCTCTGAAGGAGGCTGAGTAGGGAGAGGGACGGGACCTTGAAGGGGCTTGAGATGCTGGGAGAGGGGAGGGAGTGGGAGAGAGAGAGAGAGGGTTGAGAGAGAGAGGGAGAGAGAGAGAGGGATGGGGAGTGGAGAGGCACTGCTTTTGATTGAGGTTTTTTTTGCAAGAGGGTGTAGGGTTCAGGGGGTGGGCGGCAGCCATGTGACGCCCTTCCTCCTCCGCCGCATCAGCGAACTCACCGGAGGCGCCTCCCTGGCGGCCAGTATCCTCCTCCTCCCTCTCCCTCTCCCTCTCCCTCTCCCTCTCCCTCTCCCTCCCTCTCCCTCTCAAGTCACTTTCAAAGTGGAAGTCAAAGTCAAACTATGTCAAAGTCAAACTATGTCAAAGTCAAATACGCTGACGTTTCTGAATGATTGCCCATTGCGGTATCCTTGACCGCCCCCCCCTCCTCCAGACATCGCCCTCGTGAAAAACAACGCCAAGGTCGGAGCGGAGGTCTGCGTCGCCCTGCACCGCCGCCGCCTCCTGCACCCGCCTGTAGCAGCCGCCTGTAGCAGCCGCCTGTAGCTGGAGCCACATGGGGAAGCTGCGTGCCGTTCTGTTCTGGCCAACCGAAACAACATCATCAGCACATAGATTGTTTCCATTCAAATTCACCCACTCTTTGTAGCATAGTGCCCCTTCAAGAGCCCATTGTAAGCAGAACCCTAAATTCATTCACTTCCTTCTTAAAGCTGTTTTTCCTCTCGGTTCGAAGTCTATAGCTCTTTCTCCTTCTGTGCCAATTTTAATTTCTGGATGGGGCCATCTCATCTTAAAACTTCCCATTTCAAGTTCACATGCACAGCCCCTAGCATGAGCATCCACGCCTAAGAGTGAACATTTTGTCGTTTTCCCCAGCGCCAAGTATTAGTGTTGTGCGTGAGCGCATGGTTCGCCTCCCTCCCTCAACTGCGAGCCACACCCGAAACCACGAATCCTGCCGCCGCCAACTCAACGCCCGACCGAACGGACTGACTGTACCATCCGTACAGCATGGACGAGACGCAGCTACAGTACCGTAAGCGACAAAGGGCCGAGTTCCATCAGCGCGTCTCATTGCGACAAATTGACAACAGTTTTATGAGGTTTGTCGTTTCTGTTCGACTTGGTTAGTGTGAACGGTCAACATGATGAGGAGTTTGTCGTTTTGTGACTGAAGGGGGCGGACAGCTGCGCGGGCAAGGACACGTGGAAGAGCCCGTAGAACGGGGAACAAGGAGAGCATGGACCCTCTCCCCACAGTTTACGCTCACATTAAACTGCTGGTGCACATGTACATGCTCATCTGCGGCCGTTCAAAGGACGGGCAGCAGTCAAACCGGGCGATTAAAAATTCGACGAGTCCGTCCGGCTGGGTGCCGTACGCATCGGGCTTGCTTTGAGCTGTTGGCTGGTCCGAGGCGGCCGTACAGCCATTACTAGCGCGGCAGCACGAGCCAATCACAGGCCACCGACTACTTTTGGACGCTTTCAGGCAGACGAGGCCGTCCTGCTGGCGCTTGGGCGACAGGGCGGCAGATTTGTCGTTTTAAAGGGAAAAATGAGAATATCGTGAAATCGCCAACGTATCGGATTTGACGGCCAGCCGCTGCCGGCGGCGTCAGGCCGGCCGGTGGTCGTCCCCGAAGATGGTGTACGGACGAGGACGGTAACAGTGACCGGCAGCCGCCGACTTTGTCCATAACTGATACGTCAGAATATCATAACATATCCACCCTCATCTCAAACGACAGATGCCGCCCTAATCACCCAAGCGCCAGCAGGACGGCCTCTATGTCGGTGGCTGACGCTCAGTCGCGGCGCTATGAGTTTCGCCGTAGGCGGGAGGTGTCCTGTTACAGTTAACGGTATCCCGTTAAACAGGGCGCGTTCCGCTAGAAGCATGCGAATCGCGGCCTGAAGTACCGTTGAACCCCTGACGTGGCGCCGTTATGGCCCTTGGACCCTTCAATTCAAGTCAAGTCAACCGCCGCTTTGGCAGCTAGCGTTAAGTCCAAACTTACCGTCACGTCACGTGTAGGGTAAATCCGCTCATTGGTCAACCGAATTCAACGGCCAACGCGATCTGTCACACATGGTACCTTCTGATTGGTCCATTTCCGCCAGCTTTTGGAAATAGGCGGGCCACCTTTCCGCCATTGTTGACAGAATTCGATTCTTCGTACTGTTCAAACCCTTCGTACATTGCTGTCGCTTCCTTCCGGCCGGAAGGAAGCAGTTGACCAACCACCACGTGGCAGTTGACAGTTCAGGAAATGAATCCCAATCGTCACTTTATTTTATTATATTTCAGCCCAAGATGACGGGCAGCCACATTCCAAAGGTTTCAGCTGCCCGGATGGCCCCCCCCCCCCCCCCCCCCCTCGCCCCCCCCCCGCTGCCCCCCCCCCCGGGGACGGCTCCTGCTGCCGTTGAGGCGGGTGGCGGTGCAAACCCTAACGGAGCCAACTGGCGCATGGAACGGCGCATGCAATGCGCGCACAGGGCCACCTGCATGCGGAAAGGGAAGTAGAGAGCGGGCGAGGGAGAGAGCGGAGAGGGAGAGAGCGGAGAGGGAGAGAGAGAGGCAGAGGAGGGATGTGGAGGGAGTCAGAATCAACCACCGAGGGAGCACTGCCTAGCGTTTGGAGACTGCATTCCAATTTCAGTATCAACTGGAGTGTTCAAGATTAGGGTTAGGGTTAGGGTTGAGGGCGTGGCGAGGTGGAGGGTTTTAGAGCTCCTGATGGTCAGGCGGACGTGTGCGGGAGGCTGCGAGAGCGCGCAGAGGAGGCGGGGGGAAGGCGCCTCTCTTCAGAAATGACGCGGAAGCTTCCTCTAGTGAGTGATGTCGCCTGCCGGTGATGTTGCTAATGCTCGCACCCTCTGGGGGGGGAAAGGGAGAGAGCTTCACCTACACGGGTGGCCTGGGGCGCGCTTCATGCGGAAGATTCTTTAAGCTGAAGAATTAAGTCTGCATTCGCATAGAATATGAATAGAATAACTATCGTTGTCACCCCTAATTTCTCTTAATTGCCGCCTTCCTACTATTTTGTCCTCTCCCCTCTCCCCTCTCTCCTCTCTCCCCTCTCTCCTCTCCCCTCTCCTCCATTCCCTCTCCCCTCTCCCCCCTCCCACCTTCCTGCTCTCCGCTCCCCGCTCCCCGCTCCCCGCTCCCCGCTCCCCGCTCCCCGCTCCCCGCTCCCCGCTCCCCGCTCCCCGCTACCCTCTCCCCTCTCCCCTCTCCCCTCCCCCCCTCCCCCGTCCCCCCCGTCCCTCACCCTTCCCCCTTCCCCCTCCCCCCTCCCCCCTCCCCCTCCCCCCTCCCCCCTCCCCCTCCCCCTCCCCCTCCCCCCTCCCCCCCGCCAGCACTGCCTGTTGACGATAATGAAACAACGGGGACGGGTTTTCTTGGGTCTATGGGAAAATAGGGTTGCGTCATTGGAGTTTTTTTGCCGCTGCTATTTTCTGCAGCGTCAGCGAGGGAGCTGCGGAGCATCGAGGACGAAAAACTTTCCGGAACAGTTCCCAAAACGCATTCATGCATACACGGCGAAATTTTGGAGCAACGGAGAAGTCGAGGGATTCCGGAATACACCGTTACTCCTCAGGTGAGAGGCGTACTTCAATGGCTGTGAAACATTACGTTTCATTTTTGAAATTTCTTAAATCCGTTGAAAATTTGAATTGACCTAAAATTTTGCAGCATGGAGACAGATATGGGTCACATCACCAAATCCGTTGAACTATATTGACGATATCGAAGCCATTGGACCCCTAGAATTGAATTCATAGTAACCCTAGAAGCTTGAAAGCTCAAAACCTTAGGAGCTTCAATATGAAATGCACGACAACCCTGAACATTCTGGAAGCCCTCAAAATCATTTAGCTTAAACCTTTCGAAACCTAATAGTCCCCTTCAACTTTTTTCTGGTTAACAGCAATACGAACCCACTTTGGAGCGGCGAGAGGGTTCCCGGAATCTCCTCTCTGCTGAGGGAGAGCAGGCGACGGATAGCAAGCAGCCCATTCGTATATACCTCAACTACGATGCAGTGGGTCATTCTCCCGAACGGGATTGCACAACAGTCGGAGTCATTGTGAAGGTGAGGAGGGGACACCTTTGTTGCCTGTTCGAGGATTGACTTAAGTCATTTAGGTGTTTCAAAGGCAGGAGAAGAATTTCGAGGGTGTTTTACGAATTGGTATATGAAGGTGGGTGAGCAGATGGGCGAGCCTCCCGCGGGCCTCCCGGGGGCAGAGAGGCTGCTCTGCGACCCGCGGGGGGAACCCCCCTTACTGGGGGACTGCTGGTACAACTGCACTGTAGAAGACATTGCACACGACGACAAACGGACTCGCCTACGAGCAGTGAGAGTCCATCCCTCCCTCCCTCCCTCCCTCCTTCCCTCCCTCCCTCCCTCCCTCCCTCCCCTC
>CM074811.1:588740-641418 GCA_037447605.1 Zygnema circumcarinatum | reverse complement strand
CCCCCCCCCCCCCCCCTCCTTTCCTTAAACCCTACAAACCCTAAAAACCCTAAAAACCCTAAAATGTCCTTTCGCTCGGGTGGGCCCTTCACTATGGAGAGCTTGAAATGTTTGAAGGTTTAGGGTTGGTGAGGAGGATTCTTCACTTTCTTGTGGTGTGTAGGGTTGTTGGACAGTTTAGGGTTCTGGATGTTCGTGTCTTTGAGAAGGGTGCTAATGGAGTCTTTCCTGAGGGAGAGGGAGAGGGAGGGGGAAAGGTTGGAGGAGAGATTTAAGGTTGTAGGGAAGGACACCCCGTGTTTAGTAACTGGAACTTTTCACCGTGAACTTGTACCGTGAAACTGAAACACGTTGTCACCTAATCTTGTTTATGTGCGCCCTATTTTTTGTCTTTTTGGGATGCAGGTGTGTGTCCAAACAGCTGCAGTGGCCATGGGGAATGTATGCCAGTGGGAGTGTGCGAGTGTGATGCAGGCTACACCGGAATCGATTGTTCTACAGGTACATCAAATCTGCATCACATTATGCTGTTTGTATGTAAGTTCAATCGCAAGGTTTCTCGGTTAGTCGCGTTGCGTGAGGAAGTAAGGAAGTTCGTGACTTTGATCGATTCGGAATGTGATGTGTGTGTGTGTGTGAGGCTCTGCTCTTTGGGAATTTTAGGGTTAGCTCCTTCAATAGATAGAAAGCCGTGTCTATCCACGACAGGTTGAAATCTTGGATAAAACCCAAATCCCAAAATTTCAAGCTGAAATTTTCTATGTCCTGAAGCTATGCAATTGAGGGGGTGTGTCAGCGAGCTGTGACGAGCAGTGCAGTCTCCACGGGGGAGTATGCGACAACGGAGTCTGTGAATTTCGCTGCTCCGATTACGCAGGATATGGCTGCCAAAAGGGAGAGGCGCTCGCTGCCAGTCTTCAGCTCTGTGGGAGTGTGTTTGCTGGAGAGGGAGAGACGAAGGGAGAGAAGAAGGGAGGGAGAGAGGGAGGGAGAGGGGGAGGGATGAGAGGGGCAGCTCAGCACTGTGCCCCCACGGAGTCTGCTGTTCTTCAACAGTTGGAGGCGGCGGTGGTAGTGCCGAACTACAAGCGGCTTGTGCCGGCAGGGAGGTCCATTCTTGGGTTTCTGGACAATGGGAGATGTGCTGCCTCGGCAAGGAAGCTAGCATGCTGGGTGAGGCTCTACCCTACAACAGAGAGGGAGAGAGAGAGAGAGAGAGAGAGAGAAAGAGAGAGAGAGAGAGAGAGAGAGAGAGAGAGAAAGAGAGAGAGAGAGAGAGAGAGAGAGAAAGAGAGAAGGAGAGAAGGAGAGAAAGAGTGAGAGAGAGAGAGAAAGAGAAAGAGAGAAAGAGAGAAAGAGAGAAGGCGAGAAAGAGAGAGAGAGAGAAAGAGGGAGAGAGAGAGAGAGAAAGAGAGAAAGAGAAAGAGAGAAAGAGAGAAAGAGAGAAAGAGAGAAGGAGAGAAAGAGTGAGAGAGAGAGAGAGAAAGAGAGAAAGAGAAAGAGAGAAAGAGAGAAAGAGAGAAGGAGAGAAAGAGAGAGAGAGAAAGAGAGAAAGAGAGAAAGAGAGAAGAAAGAGAGCGAGAGAGAGAGAGAGAGAGAGAGAAAGAGAGAAAGAGAGAAGGAGAGAAAGAGAGAGAGAGAGAGAGAAAGAGAGAAAGAGAAAGAGAGAAAGAGAGAAAGAGAGAAGGAGAGAAAGAGAGAGAGAGAAAGAGAGAAAGAGAAAGAGAGTAGAAAGAGAGCGAGAGAGAGAGAGAGAACCCCAAAACCACCAAAGACACTAAAAGCTGTCGATACCCTAAAAAACTGTCCGAAACCCTAAAGGCTTGTGCTCCTTGCGGCATGTTTACCTCCCCCAGATATCAATTCAGCGTTGTGATTCCGACGGAGACAACCGTCTCCGTGTCTGCCACTCCGCCTGTGTGGCCTACAACAGAGCATGCGGGGCTCGCCTCGACTGTACGGACAGAACTCTCTTCAGTGGGGAGGAGGCGGAGGGAGAGGGGAAGTGTACGGGAGACGAACTCATACGACCCACGTGGCACGTTTATGGGCTCTCTCTCGCAGCTTCCGGAATCCTTTTTGTTTCAGCATGCCTTGTCTTGGCCTTACTTCACCACTTAGCCCGAACGTGGGGAGGAATTTTCCGGGTTGGCAGTTTTGGGGCAAAAAGTGACTCTACCGCAGGAGGAAGTGCTGCCCTCGAAACACGGGCAGGGCTCGGACAGGAGAATTTAGGGGAAGGCAGTGGTAGAAGAATTGAGGCTCCTGCCTTGGTGATCTCTTCAAATGACTCTCCCACCCTCATTTCCACTCACTCTCCCTCTCTCCCTCCTACTCCTACTCCCCTCAGCCCTCTTCTGCAGTCGCCAAATCACCTCGACGCAGTTAACGGAAGTGAGAGTTTCTATGCCCCATTGTGCCCTTCTCCCTCACTGCATATCCTTTCTCCACTACCACCGGAGGGAGCAGCCTCCCTCAGTAGTCCTCTCCTCTGGAGACCCTCTAAGCACTTCTGAGGGCTTCTTTCCATAGCCAAACTTGGACTCCCCTCCTCAGAAAGCAGGACATCTCTCCCTCCACTACCCTGAATTCCTTCCAATATTGGAAACGACGGTTGTTCGGGAGATAAGGAATCTCACCGACTGACGTTTTTCTCCCATCCTGTTTGAGACCACGTGAAGATGATGACGCCACCCACTACATCGAAAAATGTTGGTACTGTCACCTACGTCGTCAGCCAGCCCATATGAGACAAGAAGAGTGATGTCATCTAATTCTCCATGGTGGCATTTCTCCACTCCTTCATGCCGACGAGAGTCCAAGCATAAAGAGAATTCGCTTCCTTCAACTTGGAGGGATGGTCCCCACCATTTCATTTGGCTTACAGATAATTTCTACTGTCGGATTCTGCTCTCTTCACCTTGTTCCTCACTTTGTACCAAACAGCTTTCATCGAGATTCAAAGAAGTCACTTGGAGGCTTCCATATTCTTTCCGGCCGGAACTGAGCTTCAAGGGCAGAAGGAGGGAGAGGCGGAGGGAGAGCCGCTACCTGCCGACAATAAGGTTGAAAAAAATGTTCAACGGAAGCCTCCCTCTATATGTACAGCATGGCCCCTCCTTTTTTTTTGAGAGAAAATCCACCAAAGTAAATAAGGCTGCGCCTCCACTTCTGATCAAGGAATGGGGTGCAAAAGTTGTTGTACATTGCAATTGGAAAAAAAAAGGGGCTTTCTCAAGATAAGCTAAGCCCTTTCACCTTCCTTTGGATAGTTTTTTTAAATAATTGTTGACCTTCTTTTGATGTGGTCTTTGTTGTGAAAGATTAGGGTTGTCCCCTGCATCCGAGTCATCTTTAGTTAGTCAAATAGCGACTGACCGACCCTGACTTAAGGTGTTCTATATGGCCCCCCTATTTTTGGTTCTACTGAACAGACACATTCTTGGAACGCCTCTGCCTTGTCGTGGAGCCCTTTTTGGTTTGCCTCAATCTTGTAATTTGGATTGCTGCAGAGACAGGTCCGTTCGGACTGTTCTGCAAAACATTGTCAATCTTAAGCTCTGCATCATGGACCTTTGATGATTCCTTTGGAGTCAGAAACGGAGCTGATTGCATGTGAACTCCATCTTGTTCTGATCGATTTACGGTCTACGCCGTTCAGCTCATTCAGTGTGGGTACACAATTGTGGGTGCGTAAATAGTGTGGCCCACACTAATTGCTGTTTTCCAGTAATTCTATGGTGCGATCAGAGTGGGCGGTTTACATACTACGCTTAAGTTATGTTAGTGAAAATATGACAAGAATATGCATATTTTCAATACCATTAAACTCTACACTATTTACGAATGGCATAAAGTGTGGTCCACTCTTCTGTAATCTGTACGGTGTATCAATTCGTGTGGTGCATTCAGTATGGGGTCACCGGTGTCATTCCGTTTCGTGGCATAGTGTACTGGCATAGAGTGGAAGGTCAGTCATAAGACAAATGGCGCGGTTTTACAAGATATTATAGTATTAGCACATAATGCTAAGGGAGCATTTGAACTTTTATCCCTTGTTGCACAAAACGGAAGTCCTAAAGACCAAATGCTACTACTGCTTGCTTGCGTACACAGTGCTGCTTGCTTATGTGTATGACTGTGTTGAGAGACACCGAGGGCCCTACCAGAGATGGCAGTCGGTCAACCGAGAGTCTCGACTCAACGCAACAGGTAACGAAATGTAAACACACAGGGAAGGCTTCTCCCTGGCAAGTTAAGGCAATCAAGAAGTCCCTGAGATATGGCTTGCAAGTACCAATCACAGCTGTCACATCAAATGGCGTGGACATTTCACCACTATGCGAGTCTGGATGGCATGAACATGGACGAGCAGCACACATGGATGTGGATAATTGCATCCCCATGCATGCATGTATGCATGCATCTACGCCAAATGTATCAGTCATGGCTCTCACATGGGCGCGTATCCTCTCACAATTAGCATCAGGCAAAAGAAGAGGACCCTATTAAACTGCAATGACTGGACTCCTGGACTGCAACAGTCAATAACTGCCTGACACATGCGCATGCCGGGGGGGGCCATGCAAGCATGATGCATGTGCAGAAGGTATCCCACCATCCCATGGAAGTTACATGCACGCCACCCACCTTTAGAAAGCTCCCCACTACACAAGTCTAAGCATCCCCCAACAAGGTCGAAATAGAGTTTTCAAGGAACAAAGGAGAAGTCCCTTCTAGAGGCCCTTAAAAGGTTTGGCAATTTCTCACCAGTCACTAGTTGCACCGTTCCTCCCGTCTAGCCACACACGCTCACGGGAGAAGGGAGACAAAGCAGAACCTTACAATTTCAATACTGTGCCAACCAGTCATGTACAAGGCTGCGTGAAAAATTGTTCCCTGGGTTAAGGCCCGAAGTTCCTAACAACCTCCTCAGCGTAACTACTTCACTTTTCCAAGTCGTACTCAACTAAGAGAGGCGCGTGACAAATTTTAACAGTCGGGATAGCCTCTCCCTCCCTTGCCAGCCACTGCGCCTTTACGCGCCTGCCCTCTCTGCCTCCTCCAACCTCCCAGTTTTCATCGGATATGAAAGACTGCCCCCATCTCCAAATACAGATGCTCCACTT
Source organism: Zygnema circumcarinatum (assembly GCA_037447605.1). Lineage (NCBI taxonomy): Eukaryota > Viridiplantae > Streptophyta > Zygnematophyceae > Zygnematales > Zygnemataceae > Zygnema > Zygnema circumcarinatum. Next base: position 636,289 of record CM074811.1, on the reverse strand, counting down.
CCACACTACCTCAACCAGCTCTTTTGACAAGGTCCCTCTTCTGTGTAAAGCAGCTTGCGTAAGATCGACACTATGGAAAAGGGCCCCTGTTCCTTTCCAAATGCCCCTACCAGAACCCTACTGTTCCACTTAATCTATCTTAACAGACGCATAGATAGTGCGCACGAACCAGTAGCAGGCATAGAACCCAATCGTTCCGGTGAGAACGAAGAAGCAGTACGAGATGATGATCATATATCCGAAATAGAGGACGCCCGATACCGGCTTCGAGATTTCCAGTTTTGTGAAGAAATAGAATGCTGCGTAAAGGAATAGGTACAGCGCTGAGGATCCTGATGTGAGGTATGCCCTCCACCACCAGTGGTAGTCCTCACTGCAGAGTTGGAAATAACATAGGACAATTGTGATCTCGGCGCAGGTCACGATGAGGATGATGAAGACCAGGAACAAGAACCCAAAGATGTAGTAGAACTGGTGCAGCCAGATGGAGGTGAGGATAAAAAACAGCTCAATGAAGACGGCTCCAAAGGGCAGAATTCCTCCAATAAGGATTGAGAACACAGGGCGCATGTACCAGGCTTGCTCAGGAATCTGTCGGGGAATCTTGTTAGTGCGAACAGGGTCCTCAATTGCTGCCTTCTTGAAACCGAAGTAGCTTCCAATGAAGACGAGGGGAACAGAGATGCCAAACCAGAGGAATACAAGGGCGAACATGGTTCCGAAAGGGACAGCCCCTGAGGATTCCTCTCCCCAGATCAAGGTATTCAGAATGAAGAAGATGACAAAGATTGTGCCAGGGAAGAGTAAGGCGGTCTTGATGGTGTTCATCTTCCAGTCTGTTCCCTTGAACATCTTGAACAGCCTTGCCGATGCGTAACCGGCGAAAAGCCCCATGAACACCCAAAGCAGAAGCATGGCTGTCATCAGGCCTCCACGATTTGCAGGAGATAAAAACCCGAGCACCGCAAACAGCATTGTCACCAACGTCATGCCAAAAAATTGAACTCCTGTTCCGACTAGCACACAGAGAAGCCCATAGTGCACCGGGGCCCTGAACACATCTCCGTGCACCAACTTCCAACCAGTCTCTTCCTGCGCCTCATCCTGCGTCTCCAGCTGGTTGTACTTCGAAATGTCCCGATGCAGGGTCCTCATCATGATCATTGCCACCATGCCGGACAAGAAAAGCACAATCATGAGGGAGTTGATGATGGAGAACCAATGGATCTGGTCATCCGTCATGAGCAGATACGTGTCCCATCGAGAGGCCCACTTCACAGGGCTCGGCTGCAGACAAGAACAAGGTAACCAATGGAAATCAGCTCCGAAGGTGCAAACTGAACTTGACACCTTGTGAAAGGAAACGTGCATGACCTAATGTCGTAAAGAAGCCTACATAAACATAAAACAAACATCCTCCACATGCACATAATAACTAGCAAACACAGTAGACTGCAATGCTGCAATAACTGATGAAACCTAAAAAAATCCTTACTGATTGACAATGGTAAACCAGCAAAAGTGAATCGTCGCCAGCAAAATACTCGTGGATACTGTGGAATCAAACTTCCACACTTACGTCAAAAGGTCTACTCAGGATGCATTCTATACGAGACCGAGTGGTCGAGGTGAAGAAACAAACCTTGAACAAAACATCGTAGGAGAAAATTATCTCCTGAGAATCTTCAACGGGTTGCGGGGGCAGGCCATGGTTGACAAATTGCATGCTTCCAGGATTGCATGTCTGGAGGCGTGGCTTTTTTTCATCCCAAGCGCCGTCATAGTCATGCTTTACACTGCCATCCAAACAGGACAATTGGTAAAATCTCTGGATAGTCCGTCGTAAGCCCATAGGTCTGACGAATTCCCAACATTCTCCGTTTATAAAGGCATTTGAAGCAACAAAAGAGTAGAGTAGGCCAACAAGCCAAGCATACCACTACTCGGATCTATCAAGTAGGTATGCAGGATTGGGGGAAAGGGAACACAAGCAAACGATCAGAGCAAGGCAGAAATGTCCAAACCAGCACACCTGAAAGGCTCGACTTCAAATCCGACAATGCGAGAGAATTTTGTCAGCGTATCCTTGTGATACAGAACAGTGAAGCGCAGATGATTGTGGAGATAGTAGTTCTCGTCACCACCTTCCTGCAACACTATCATGCATCAGACTGAGAAAGCCAACAACACAGCCGGCGAATCTGATTCCTGACTTCCTAACGAAGGAGCCAAACCCTTCTATATCGACAGTGCACCCAAGGAGCCCGTAATGGAAGTTGATAGAGATGGCTCCTAAAGCGAGGCGGATGAAGGCAAAGCTGAGGCCTACAGTGTTGCTTTATCTTTACCTGCCAACAAGAGAGCGGGGTTGGAAAGGCAAATATTTCAAAACTCACCTGCACCTGCGCATGGAAACCGACAGGGTACCCGCGCTCGTACGTCTTCAACGCAATGTTATTCTCAGTCCGCACCTTCACCATGGCAACTGGGAGATTATCCAGAATCCTGAACGAACATCGAGAGGAACGAGTCGGAAACGTGGTCAGCATCATCAAACCCTAAGAATCTCTGGCGGAGGCAGCCGTCCTCGCATGAATACGATCCAAAAGACATGCTCAGCTTACATGTTCACACGGTAATCCTCCGCAATCTTCTCCTTAAGATCCTTTGTCTCAGCCTTCGTCAACCCATCCTTTTTGCAGACAATCTTGCACTGCTCGTCTTCCTTCATTTGAAACTGCTCCCATCATAGATACCATCAACAATGAAACCGCCAATCAGGAAAATGCAAATGGCAAGAAAAGGCCTTCTTTGTAACGGAAGAAAATTACAACAAACATGGCATCGTGAAGCTCACCTCATAGAGAGAGTTCTCAATCCGATCCCCTCTCAACACCTCTCCCAGATTCTCGGCTCTGTTCAAGACGGCCTCGGGCTTGCAAAAGCCCTTCACAGTATAATACTCGTATGGAAGCTGCGTCTTCGTGGATGTCAGCTTGTTCACCTTCACAGACAGCTTGTCTCCCTGCAAATCCAACCGTCCCTCACATTTCCGCCGTTATCTGATCCGCTATTGTAATCAGCACCACAAGCCAAAAAAGACCCTACATGGCCGCCCCTCCTTCAAGCACCTTCGCTTCGCCGCATCCGCCACCAAATCTCCACATCCAAACCTTCTCACCTTCTGAAAATCCTGCGGAGCCACACCCGGAAGGTAGAACGCCGCCGCCTGCTGCGCCAGCAGCACCACCGCCAGCACCAGCGCCGCCATTGTCGCTCTCCGACAAGCCATGGCCACGCTCCTGGCTGGTCCTGCTCCTGCTTACGCCTGCCTGCCTCTGAGTCTCTGTCTCTCTCTTTCTCCCTCTCCCTCTCCCTCCTCCGCCTGACGGCAGCAGACGGTGCAGGGAGCACCCAGACCGGGCAGAAATAAAAAAAAAGAAATCACGGACGGCTGCGATTCGTCTGTACCAAGTGGAGGGAAATCTTAACCTTCCATTTTCCCGAGAACGGGCAGAACTGCAACAGGGACAGGCAGCGTCCGTCGGTTTGGCAGGGCCGGGGTTAGTTGGAATAATGTTTTTTGTGGTTGACTTTGCTGGAGGAAAATGTTTTCTTCTGACCGAGTGAAGAACGCCCAGTCTATCAGATGGCTTCGGGCAGCCAGTTTCTAAAAAAAGAATGTAATTCGCGTCAGGGATTGGTCGAAATCGGCTCCGGTATGGAATTTAAGAAATGTTTTTCTGCAACGACCGCATCCGGAAATAGAGCAGCTGACCTTAAAAGTAAAAGAAGAAAGCGGGCAGGTTGAGGAACTCGAAACTTTTTCATATTGATGCTTCGAAAACTTTCAGAACTCGAGGAACAACATGTCATAAAAATTACAAAGATGTGTCGCCATGTCCGCGAGTCTCGACAGTACGAGTACGAACGCGAGGACGTTCGTTCTCGCGTTCTCTCAGAGGAGACCGTACGGTCGCCGTACGGCGTGGCACGACATGACCTGGCAATGACATGCCTACCTTATGGTGGCATCACATACCGTGCAAGTCCATGGCAAGGCATGGCATGGCATGACCTGCCCTCCTTATGGTGGCATGACATACCATGCAAGGTCACATGCAGCAGCGCAAACATACATACATACATACATACATACATACATACATACATACATACATAGCCATGCGAGGATGTCAGATGAGTCATGACCATGGCACAGGACATAGTAGTGATTTCCTCTGCGCCTTAATGCAGAGATGGAATGAAGGAAGGCACGTGCGCTAAACAAAAGGGAAGCCAGCCAGCCCTAGGAGCAGACTCCCTGCTACAGTTCCGTTCACCGTTCTACGACAGCTACAATATAGGAGGCCACCGCAAGGAAATGGCATATTCACAAGGACTGGCTCAAACCAGCCCTACCCCTCTCCCTCCTCCCATTCGTCCCCCCCCCCCCCCTCTCTCTCACTCTAATCCTGTCCTATACTATGCCTTAATCCCTCCAGCCCTTATAAATTGAGAAACAATTAGCCCCTTCCTAGCCTGCTAACTCGCCTACTATCCACCTCCAAGCATGGAGGGTCCCCCCCACCCCGCCCTGCCCCCACAAAGAAAAATTCAAGACTTTCTCCACTACCTCTCTCTCTACCTACCTAATCCCCCAATAAATACACAATTCTCCCACCCCTCCCCCTCTCCCTCTCCCCTTCCCTCTCTCCCCCTAACGAATCCCCGGAATAAAGACTGCGATCTCCCTTTGCAGCATCTCCAAGCCCTCCACAAGCTGCGAATGAAACTCCCTATCCTCCTCCATTATCGCCCTCGCATGCACCGCCACCGCCCTCTTACAGACTGCCACGAAGGCCATAATGGTGTCCTTGAGCTGCTCCACAAGAGCAGGGCTCAACTTTTTGGGGTCCTTTGCCCGGGGAGGGCCCTCCTTCACCTGCTCAAAAAAGGCAATGCAGACTCCCAACACCCCACTGTTCACCTGCAAAGCTACACTCCCCTGAAGCAGCCTCTGCAGAGTCTGCAATCTCGGAAGCAGGAGGTCAGGTCCGTTGCTCTCCCCATTAGGTTTGGGAATTGCTGCTTTTGCTTGGGAATCTAACTCATTCTGAAGGGCCCTCGTTCTAGATTCGATGACTGCGACTGCGTTTTCTATGGGGGAATACTCTCTCACATCTGCCTGAATGACAGGGAGACGCGGAACGAGAGCAGGAAACGTTCCGTCAGCGTAAAGAAGGGTCCTTCTCTTCCACTGATCTTCTAATCCTCCTTGTGACTTCCCATTCTCAGTGAAGGGAGTGTCAAAAAGGAAGCAGCTGTAAGCAGGGGCCCCTGCGGCGGAGGGTTCAGGAGCCCTCCCCATCCAACGGTCCTCCACTTCTCCCACGACGGGTTCAACGGCTGTGATCTGCATGTAGCAGAAGCCCGGTTTCAGACTGTCCGGGTCGACCTGCCGCGAGTCGGGTATCACTGTGAGGGGTTCCTCTCCCTTCTCCTTCGCTTCATAGAGCTTTGTCAGCTTCTCCATAATGTCCCCTAGACGCACATCTCGAGGCTCTCGGTATATGTACTCCCTGTTCCCACGTTTACAGACAGTTACAATCACAGTTACGGTTACAGTTACAGTTACAGTTATAGTTACAGTTACAGTTACAGTTACATAAGAGCAGCACAAGCAGTTGAAAAGGTCAGCAAGAAAGGTGATGATTTTCAGGAATATGAACTTTCTCCAGTTTCTTTGTCATTGTTAGGTATTTCAAACGTGCAGGAACACTCGAAAGTCCCATCCTGGTAGGGCTCTATGAGCCATTAAGTGTCAAAGTTGCCGCCTTACCTCCGGTTGAGTTTTCCGAAACGAGTACCGTAGAAGCCCACTCGATAGTAAGTCGCATCTTTGAAGGGGATGGGGCTCCCCTCTTGATTCATAATTAGGTCAAACACGGAAGTCAGCGACTGGTGGCACCTTGCAAGCTGCACCTTCCACATCGCAGAGAATCCGGGTACAGCTTCAAGTCAATATCAGCGGAATAAAAATAATAAGAAGCGCTTGGCATCGAGAAGAGCAGAGGAAGAACAACTAGACCCTCTCCCTCTCCCTCTCCCTCTCCCTCTCCCTCTCCCTCTCGCTTACCTGCGCGTAGCTGTGCCGGCTCTTATGTACCGGCAGCATGAGTTCAAGCAGCTCGGCACAGAAGTGGTAGAGCTGCGCCTTTTTGAAGAAGTTGCTCCCCATTTGGAGGTACTTAACGGCGCTGTCCATAGTCAGGTTTGTCGCCCCAAACCCCTCCGTTGAGGAGTTGTCCGCCGTCCTTTGGTCCTCGGATGGGAGGGCGCACACCCTCTTCAGCTTTTGCAAGTGCTCCGTCGTCCACACAGACTGCTTGCTCCCTACAAGGGCCTGCGAGAGATAGAGAGAGAGAGAGAGAAAGAGGAAGAGAGAGAGAGAGAGTGAGAGATAGAGAGAGAGGGAGAGAGGGAGGAAGAGGTCGAAAGAGGAGGGGGGAAAACTGGCATTGGGTTCGAGAGTAAGAGGCCAAAAAGCTTACGAATGGGTTGTGATTAGGAATACAAAGAGGAAATGAAGATTGCAGAGCGTTTACCTGCATGATAACAGAAGCAACAGTGATAGCACATTGAGCAGCCTCCGCCCATGATTGGCTCTCTTGGTGGGCCTCACAGAGGTGAAGCAGCCACATAATATGGAGGTCCGGCACATGGGCGTAGGCGGCAGAAAGCCCGTGGTAGCTTTCCACCACAGCGCACTTATCGCCGGAGTTAATGGCACCTTCCAACTGCTCCCAACAAGGCCCAAAGCCCTCTCTCACTGGGAGGGAAGCAGGCAGGGGGAGAGGAGAGAAGGGGAGGTCGACGGCGAGGGGAGGAGACCAGAGGGAGGCGAGAGAAGACGAGGAGAGTAGAGAATCGTGGAAAGGGAAGTGGAGTGCAGGGGGACGGAAGGGATGGGGTGGAGTGGGAAGAAGGAGGAAAACAACAGGAAGGAAGCCGAGGAGAGTGGCGGAGAAAGGGCAGAGGCCAGCAGAAAGAGAATGAAAGGAGAGGGGAGAGACAGAGCAGAGTGGGTGGGAGAGGGCAGAATCGAGAGAGAGAGAGAGAGAAAGGGGGAGAGAGAGAGAGAGAGAGAGAGAGAGAGAGAGAGAGAGAGAGAGAGAGAGAGAGAGAGAGAGAGAGAGAGAGAGAGAGAGAGAGAGAGAGAGAGAGAGAGAGAAAAAAACATCTGAGGGAAGAGAAATGGGACGGAAATGGAGGTGAAAGCACCATCCTCCATCCTCAGACACAGAGGGAGAGCTTAAGGAGAGGAACAGTAAGAACTCACCAGTCTTGCATGCTCTGCTGAAGCTTCCAACACCCTTTCTAGGCCCTTCTGAAGCTCTTGAATGTCTTTCCAGCCCCACCTTCCCCCTCCCTCTCCCCTTGGATGCCCCCCTAGAAGAGCAGCCTCTGAAAGGCCACACTCCTCCAGAAGCTCAGTACAGCCCTCCTCTGAACCCAGCTCCTCTATGGAAAGTCTCAACCTCTGCAGGTCTGCAGTCTCCTGCAACGTACCATCCTTAGCCTTCTGAAGTAGCTTCACATCTGCTATAAGCTCTGAAAGGGTAATGGTAAGAAGCGCCTTCAGTCGCTGAGTTTTGCCGAACTTTTCGAGGGTGGTCTGCAGGAGGCCCACAAACATGGCGTTGTGAGAAGCTTATTATCATGTCAAATAGAGTCCAATTCTGTGTGGAACAAGGCTGAAACTCTTACTCGTAGGATAAGCAGAAGGCAGACGACTGCATGACGCCGTAAGAAGTCGCTTTTGTATATCATTCTGCGCATGATATGAAAGACCACTTCCTTCACAAAGCGGTCCTTGCCTCGCCCCAAAACAGCCCTTCCTTGGTGGTCCAAAACTGTGAGAAAAGCTTCTGGAAAGTGTTTCCAGAATGTGAGAGATTGTGTGCGGGAGAGCATAGAGCCCACAGGCCCTGTAATAGACTCCATCTTCTCATGGTCAGCTACCACTGCCTGCTCTGCTGCAGCAGTTGAGAATCGCACAATCGTTTCAAGCACTTGTAGAGTGATATAGGAGGAGAGGTTGATCTCCCAGGTCTCCTGCAGGGGACAGGGAGAAAGGGAGAAGGAATAAGGCTTCTTCAGAGTGTTGAAATTTCAAAAAACAGTCTGGGTTGGAGGTTTCTGAGTTTAAGTTAAAGAGTTTTCAGGCTTCTTTTCTTACCAGTTTGCTTTTTAGAAGTGCTGGTAGACCGTCCCTTAGTATTTTTCCACCATCCCTTCGAGACATGTGGGAGTGCAGTGCGGGGTCCCTTGGAGGGAGGCGTTGAGGATGCATTTGGGGGGACCCTCCCATTTTGCGCATGAAATATTCGCGTTCTATTGATGTCTGCTGATTCACACAAAGAATACAATATTAAAGGCGAAGTTGGACTGCAGTAGGCAGGGAGAGAGCGAGAGAGGTAGGGGAGAGAGAGCCGGGGGAGGGAGGCAGTGAGGAAGAGAGCACGAGGGAGGGGCAACAGGGAGGGGGAGAGTGAAGGAGGGAGGGGGAGAGAGAGAGGGAGAGTGAGGGCGACTAGTGAAGGGAGCTGAATGTGCTAAGAAGCAGGAGACAAGGACAAGGACGAGGAGGAAGGATGTTGTTCGGAGCAGCAAATTGATATTTACGCTTTCAAGAACACCAGTCCCTTGCAAAAATCCTTAACAGAGAACGGAAGAAAACGAGAAGTAAGAACTTTTACCTTGGCTTCTTGCTTTGATGCTTCTAAAAAGTACAAGTTAGCTCCTAAAGACAGTTTATCAGAGTACTTTGGAGACCCCAAAGGCTCCTCTTCTGTCTCAATTTGGGTTGTGGGCACAGCCCCTGCCGGCGGAGGCTTCTTAAACTGCAATACAGGGCAAAAAAAAAATTGAAAAATATTAGTCATCAAACAGTCCCCTGAACCTTTCACACTTCCTAAACATGCACTGCACTTTTTATTTTTATTTTTAAAATGAAACCCCCAGAATAGGGGGACTCATTCTTAGCTTTCGCAAAACGGATTTGCAATCAGATTCTGTACTGTTCATAACGCTGATCTTCATTTGAAAGACAATACGGCGTTTGATATCGCATTTTGCCTCCTTTTGCCATAAATGAGACACTGTTTGCCCCGCTAATGGGAGGTGAGAAGAAAGGGTATATGGGTCTCACTTGAAAGAGGGTTAAGCTGTCCTCTAGGAGCTGAAAGAAGTGGCGAGTCCGCGATTCGCTAAGTTTCCACGATTTCCTGAGCGTGTCTTCATCCAAACTTCGAATAATGGTAAGCATGCAGATGAGAATATCTCGCCTTTCCGACATTCCCAAGTTGTTGTACACAGTGGCTTCCTCCAGCATCTGAGCCCGGGGGCAGGAAAGTAATTAGCTTGGAAACCCTAAAATCTAAAAGTGAAAATGATGTTTCGATCCGAATCCTCCTCCATTTCCAGCCCTGAATGCCTTTTCCTAGGCTTTCTCGTTTCCCCTCTCCTCTCTCGGCTTCTCCCCTCTTCTCTCTCTCTCTCACTCTCTCTCCTGTCCCGCCTCTCCCCGTCTCTCTACTCCCTCCCTCTCCCTCCTGTCCTTCTTCTCCCCCACCCCGCTTCCCCCTCCCCTGTAACCCCTCTCTCGCTGCCCCGTCTCTCCATCTCTCCCCACCTCCCTTTCGGCCCCCTCCATCCCTCTCCCATCCTCTCTCTGCCCCTCTCCCTGCAAGTTTTCAAGAAGCACGCACTCACCATAGTGACGATGGGGAAGTAAAGCTGAGCAATATAAAGTTTCAGCTCCGCTTGCTGATATCGCGCATCAAATTCGTGTTTGCTCATCAGATAGGCAAGGGTCCGGGCCGCCTGCTCGTCCAAACCATACAGAAACCGAGGAAATAAGGGCTTCGACCGGTTTTAGGTTTGCAAAATTAAGGTGCTTACTCGACTTAGGGTTGCATATTTCACTAGGGCATGCCAAACTTCACAAAATCTAACGAAAAGTTGCTGATCAGTAATAGTAGTTACTGATGGAAAGAAAAGGCTCTGAGGGTTTTCAAAGCCCTTGGCTCCAAGAATTTTGAATTCCTTCAACAAGTCTTGAAGTCATTTAGTATTAAAATATGTAAAGGAATTGGAGAGTTGAAAAGAAAGGCTTATAAGCTTAGAAAAGATTCTTACCTGAGTCCTTTGAGCAGCATCCTCGTGATCCAAACTCACAAAAAGCTCTTTAAGGAGCACCGTAGTGAGGTAGTTCCTGCAAAGCACAAGCAGGATACGGATGGAGGGGAGGTGGCGGGGGAGGGAGGGGGAGAGAGAGAGAGAGAGGGAGAGAGAGAGCGAGAGAGAGAAAGAGAGAGAGAGGACACGTGTCAGCATGTCTTGTCTGCAAAGCGTTCACGATGACAAAGCCATTAGAATACAAATGAACACTTTAACGACTAAGGATCTGTAGAACCATGACAACCAACTGGCTTAAAAAAATTAGGGTTCCCAACCCCCAGCTAATCAAGAATCACTGTGTCGACATCATCGCGATCTGATGCCGTCATCATGGCATTGAAACTGCTATGTAATGAAGGCCTAGTCTGAACTCACTTCTCTATGGGCACCCTCCCGGGGGTCTCAATGTAGAAATCGTGATCACATATAATTCTCAAAAAGGCGAGTTTGTAGCGGTGAAGAACCGGAGGACATTCTCCCGCAAACTTTGTTAAGTAGACTCCCACCTGCCCCATATCACTCACTCACACACATCACACATCACCTTATGTTTGAGGGCAATAAAACCCAAAACGTGAAACCCACAAGGGAAAAGAAACAAACTCCTCGAATATGACAGCCCCCCAACACTGAATTTCCAGAACCCACATGTCTTACAGCTCTTATTTCAATTGTACGACAATTGCTATCTAGAGTCAACTTGTGCTGTGTATTTCGGTTTGTTTTTTTGAATCAATTGAAACCCACCAGCTCGAAAACTTGAGGGGGGTCCACTACTGAGAGCAGATCGTAGCAGAAGAAAGCAATAGAGGCGTTGAGCCGCTTTGCCAGCGGCAGATTCTTCCTTGCCCTCTCCTGCACCTCCGTCAGCAGACAGTCGAAGAGCTGCCAAATGCACTGGTAGACCTCCTCTTCCAATCGGAGACGCGCAATCTCAACACCTGCGTGCATGCAAACATGGATACATGCATGCATGCATGCATGTGCGGGTGTGTGAGGGAGAGAAGAGGCGAAGAGGAACGATAGAGAGAGAGACCAAGGGAAACTGTAAAGAGCGAGAGAGAAAGAGAGAGAGAGATGGGAGCAAGGTGAGAGTGGCTAACCATGCGGGACTTGCGCCAATTCCAATGCCATGGACTTAGCTATGAGTTCCAATACCACCCAAGCCGTGCCCAATGCTTCATCGTAGACGGGACCCACTCGATATCCCTTCGCCTGAATTCTCCCTCCAACCCCAAAAAGTCAGAAACCACATATTGTAGCTTGAAAGCACAGACTTGCAAAAAAAAAAGAAAAAAAAAACTACCTATTCCCTCTCTCTCTATTCCTGACCCCTCCTCTTCTCCGGTGACCTTCCTTCCCTTTTCAGTCTCCCCTCTCTCTTGCCCCCTTCTCCCTGCCACTCTCACGTCCGATCACAATGTTTGTACGAGAAACAGTAGCACTGCGCTCGCGTCGCTCGCTGCGCTCTCTCTCCCTCTCTCTCCCCCCCTCTCTCTCTCTCTCTCTCTCTCTCTTTCTCTCTCGCTCTCCCCCTCTCTCTCCCACTTCTCTCCATCTCTCTTTCTTCTCCCTCACCCCCCACCTTGCTTCTTGCAAGACTCCGCCACACGTTGCAGAGACCGGGGTAGACGGGAGCCTGTTGTCTCCCGAGATCATCGAAAATATAATCCACAAAATGTACAAGGTAGCGGTTTCTCTCTATCGTCTCTCCACTCTCATTCTGCACTCTACACCACTCCCCCATTCACCTCAAACGGTGAAAAAAGGTTGCACGCCGCTTTTCCATCATGATACATGCAACAAACCGGAAAGAATTCCTTCTTACTCTAACATGGGATGTCGAGGGTTTTGGGTGCTAAAGCCTCTCTAGAATCTCTTGGCATTGTCCGTCAACATTTTGAATATGTGTCGACTTTATTGTGTATGGCTCACCTGGTGATGATGTTCACAAGTGCACGAAACGCAGCCACCTGTCAAGAAAATGAATGGGCGACGTCAAAGAGAGAGTAGAATGAATGCTCTTTTCCTTTACTGAGAGTCTCTCTTCAAGAGAGAAAGAGAGAAAGAGAGAGAGAGAGAGAAGAACAAGCTTGTTCGCCACCCACCTGTAGGGTTTCCATGCCGTTGCCGATCATACATAGCAGCATGCTCAGAACGGGGTTCAGATATTGCAAGAGAGTTGTGAGGTCCACAGCCATAAGACTCTTTATTGCATGGAACAGCTCCGTTCCCTGCTGGTTCAGTTCTTGATTAGTTTCCAACACGTGACGGTCATATTCCCGCAGAAAGTCGCGCACTTTTTCGTTCAACGGAAGTATCGACGAGCACATGCGCGTTCGCACTCGGAAAATCGGCCGCCCGTCCTCCCAATATGACAATTGTCTCTGCTCAAATAGCATGGGGAAGAGATAGAGAGAGATCAAGAGAGAGAGAGAGAAAGAGAGAGAAACAGACAGGGAGGAGAGAGAGAGAGAGAGGGAGGGGTAAGGGGGGGAGAGAGGACGTTAGACACCACCAAATCATTAATAATCGCCCAGTTCAATAAAACTCTTGTGGATCAACCGATACCTACAAGTCTCGAACCAACATTTCTAGCAAATGTCTGTGTCCATCTGGGAGCTTTCCTCGGTGTTGCCTCTCATATTATACTGGATTACTCACAAAGGATAAAGGACAGGAGACAATTGGCCCCTATGTGTGAACACACCTTCACTCCCTCCTGTAGGTAGTGGGGTTGCAGGTCTCGCACAATCGGCAATGCAAGATCACCCTTCAAGAATCTGGCCACCAACCCATCCAGGTTTAATTTAGTCCAATTGCACTCTGTACATGAGTTCCTTACTAAACAACAGAGGTTTTTCCATTAAATCGAAATGTCAATCGAACATTAGAGTGGTCAGCGATCATTTCATCGAACAAACGCAAGGAGAAGAAAAAATAGTAAGAATTTTTTTTAAAGTCTTCAGAAGCTTACTGCGAGGCCATCGAGATCGGCATAACAGAGTAGCCCACGACGGTCTGTTTTCACATAGAAAACTCCCATACAACAGTCATGGGTCAGACTAACAAGTTTAGTTGAATCTTGCATTACCTGCATTTCCATCTTTCACACCCATCCCACCCTTTCCCCCTCTATCCGCTCTTCCCTCCCACCCTCTCCCTTCCTCCCTCTCTCTAACAAAAGCAAGAACATGGTAAAGGCAAATTCGACTCTCACCGGTCGTGGCGGCTCGCTCCTAAGCACAAGGTCTATGTGAAAGAATGTGAAGAGAAGATGGTGATTTGCTGCAAGAAGAGCTGGTAGTCGGATTTTGAATTCATCGTGGTAGAGAGCAGAACGGGTTCCGGAAACCACTTGCGAAAAGGCGCTTCGGAGCATAGGTCCCTTTCCTTCTCTAGGACACATCGCCTGAAAGCAGAAGGGAGACCCTATCTCTATCATTCAGTATACAGTTTTGTCAAAGTTTTGGCGTCCTTTACGCTTCGCATCTGCTAAGGAGTCTCGTGGGTGAGGGTTTACAAGGGTCCTTTTTCTTTTAGGGTTTGTGGAAACGTAAGTTCTAGAAAGCACTCCGAGGATGAAAGATATGAATATGGGGCTTTCAAAGTCACGAGTTCGTAAGGGATTCTAAAGCGAAGATAGCGACTTGACTGAAACAAAGCTTGGCTTCCACATCCTACCTCCATAGCCGGCTTTTGTATGTCAGAGTCGTCGTTCCGAAGCTCCACTCGGATGAATAGGTTGTGCTTCTTGGGAAGGGCAACCAGTTGCGGGTATACATAGAGAACATGAAGGAGCTGGGAGAGAGGCTCACTGCGGCTCATTGACTGGAAATCGAGGGCCCGAAACTGAAACATTCTCGCATAAAACAACGGACAACAGATTCAGTTCGAGCACTCGTTTCATGTACGAAGTCGTCCGGCTCTTTGGGGAGGACTTGTGGTTCAGATGTGCTGACATCCTTCCAAGATTTTAAGTTCTTACCCTGGAAATTCTAGAACTCTACATGAGAATGTTCCGGCGACATTCATTGGTAGCCAAGCTAACGAAAGCTGGAGTCTTGACAGTCAACAACAGAGTTTAGGGAGGGAGGGAGAGAGAGGGAGAGAGTGAGAGAGAGAAAGAGGGGGAGGGAGAGGGGCGAGAGGCTTGTCCTTTTAGTTCATTTATAGGTTTAAATTCCATTCTTACCCCATCATAGTCCACAATGTTGCTGAAGGTTAGCTCGCCAGCCTCTAAGCCGTAGTCGACTCCATCGAAGTCTATTCCAGCGAGGTCCATGGAATACTCTCGCTTTAAAAGATTTGGGGTTTTGGGAGTCCGGGGAGTTCGCAGGCCATTCAGTGTTGGGGGCAGCCCAGAAAAAATGGGTTCTTGGGGAAGACGTTCAATCTCAAACCTCATAGTTGCTCGAACAGGCTTATGAATTTTCCGCTTTGGGTCCTGCATTGTGAAAAAGGAAGAATGAGAAAGCGATAAGAGAAAAAGAAGGTGAGGGAGGTAGGACAGGCAGGGAAAAGGGGAAGGACGAAGAGTAAAGGTAGAAGAGAAGCAGACCTGTCTTCTACCTCTCGGCCCGCTCACCTTCCTCTACCCACCTCTCTCTCCCATCCTCCCAGTTCACTCCGTTCCCCTCCCATCGCTCCATCTGTCCCATTCCTCTTCATCCCTCTCTCTCCTCCTCCTATCGCTCTCGCTCTCGCTCTCGCTCCCTCTCGTAACAGCTCCGTGACCATGAAAGTAACTCCCATTGTTTATACTTCAAAAAATTTCCCGAAATACTGAAACTTCTAAAAGAGCAGAGAGATAGAATCAACCCACTTACCAGCACCTGATCCTCTGTATATCCGTCCTTCACTCTGTTGAGATGTGGAATGTCGACCAGAACTGGAGGCCCCCCAAAATCATATTGGGAGTTCATCGAGAATTCTTCTGCAGTGAAGGAAGTAACACTTGGCGGCGTTCCGGGAGTGGCTGTACCGGACCGATTTCCTGAAGGAGGTCCTAGTGGTTCCGGGGTCCCAAAACCTCCCACTCCTCCAGTGACAGTGGAGTCAAATAAGGGTATAGTTATCCAAGCAAAGGACTCTCTAAAAGGCATCATTTGGGCCCATCTCTGGAGATGATCTGCCTCCTTCTCTGACAAGATGGGCTGCAGGGGGCAGGCTCACAACAATGATGGGTTATTGAGTTGAAATGTTATTCGGGTTGGATTCAAGTTTGTTCAGTTTGAGATGTAAACTCTTCTGATCAAAGATGTGCAGAAGCAGCTGCATTTGGGTTATGCTTAACTGCTGTAGATTGGTCTTTAAGGTGTTACCGGATCTCTCCTCGAGTACACATTCGATTTTACGCCGCTTGCTGATTCCTCAGTTGCTGGTTTTTCCAGCTGGACCAATAGGCACACAGCGGGAGATTGTGCCCCAAGGGAGAAAGTCGCCCTCTCTTCCGGACCTGTGCTCTCCTGCGAGCAGACGGAAGCAAGGCAAAGGAAAGAAAGAAAAAAAAAGGGAAAGAAAAGAAAGGAAAGAAAGGCAGACTGAGAGAGAGAAGGATGAAGGGGGGACAGAGGATGGGAGACGGCAAACGAGAGAAAGGAAGAGGGAGAGGGAGAACAGGGAAAGGGAGGCTAGGAAGAGAGGGGACAGAACGGGATGGGAGGGGAGCGGGAAAGGGGGCGATGGGGAAGGGAATTGGGAGAAGGAAAAAGGGAACTGAGAGGTGGGGGACGAGGAGAGGGAGCGGAGTTGAGAGGAGAGGAAGGGGAAGAGAAAAAAGGGGGGAAAGGATGGGACGGGCGGGTGAAGGGTTGGGAGCGCGGGAGAGAGGGCGGCGAGGAGGAGGGGAGAGGGAGAATAAGGGAGAAGGACGAGAGAGGAAAGTTGGGGAGGGAGAGGGGCAGGGAGAGAGGCTGCCGTAGAGTGGGACACACTTACCCCAGCCCATTCTAGAGGAAGGAACTGAAAGTGGAAATCCTCCGAAAGTTTTTCCTTCCGCTCACTATGATATAGACAGATGGTGCCGTACAAAGGCTCCACTAATCCCGCCAAAATCGTCATTGATAAAATACGTACGGAAAATCTCATGCCTCTGAAGCACGCATACCGAAGTAATCGTGTCAAAAATCACAAAACGTCAGTCACAGAAGATGACTTAATGCCTTTTGGGAAGGGGAAATTTGGGAAGTGACGCGTGAGAGAGAGACGAAAGAAGACAAAGATGGAAGAGCAAGAGGGAGAGAAAAAGGAAGAATAAGAGGGATGAGAGCGGGGATTATGGGACGAGGGAGAGCAGGGGACGGGGAGGGAAAGGAGAACAGAGAGAGTAGAGGAAGGCAAGGACAAGAGGGACGCATGAAAAGATAAGCGGGGAGAGGGAGAGAGGGGGATGAGATGGCGAGAGGGGGAAAGCGAGTGCCAGTGAGAGGAGGAAGAGTGAGATAGAGTGGGAAAAGGGACATGGAAGGGGCAGAAACACATCCATCATATACATGTACGCATGAATGCATGGTGTCAGAATATTGTCTACATGTGGTATTGTTGTAAATAACACTTACGGAGGTGAACTGACATCCACAGGGCCAGGCATGCGCTGCCCCGGAACTGAAGCTCTCTCCAGCTCCCAATTAAACATGGGGTCATAGGCCATAATGGGGGAAGCCGCATAATGCTGCGAACGTCCCATACATTAAACCATTCCAAACATGCGTTCAGTATATGAAATTCATTCATTCATTCAGCGATGAAGTGTTGGTTTCATGCATTATTGGGCCATGGTGAACGAGAGCTTGGAAATGGAAAGTAGATGGTAAGTTTTGATGTACGCTGACATCTAAATTAACTACAACTTACGGTTTAGCCATCATGTGGAGCATCTGAATTCCTATATTCAAGAAAAATTGATAAAAATGTTCAGAATTTCTCGTTTGGCATGCCTCGTGCGTTTGATTGCAAAACTTTTGGCTAGTCAGGGTATAAAGTGTTGCGATTGCGTAATAAATGCATTAACGACAGTTAGCCCTGGAGTTGTGGAATTGATAGAAGGAAGTAGAGGACAGGGCGGAGGGAGTAGAAGAGGGTGGAGAGTGAGGAGGGAGTAGAAGAGGGTGGAGTGGAGAGTGAGGAGGGAGACGAGCGGGAGAAGATGCAAGAGGAAGGGGTAACGTTAAAGAGAGACAAGAGCAGTGACTGATTTATTTGAAAGTGATTTATCACCAAATCTCTTTGAGAACTGTCCACCATTGCCTCGTCGTTTGACTCCCGGTTCCCATTCAAACTCATCCCTGCAAACCATGAAAACAGATATTCAAGGAAATGGACGCAAAAACAGCTCTAGCCTCACACAGAGAAGCTCTGCATGAATAGACATTCCCTTGCTTTCTGAAAAGAATAGGTCACCTCCTCTCTACAATCAAAAGGAGAAGAGGCGAATGAGGAGTGGTAATCTGAGAGGCTGTCACCTTCAGGAGCATAATCAGCCTCTGGGCTTTCCAGCACTTCTGCCTCAACAGCTGGCGGCATTATTCTTTCAAAGCGACCATATTTGCTCTCCACAAACACATAATCCGCTCGGTGACAGATGGCAAGCTCCTTAAGATGAGGCCAGGCATCTACACTTGCCTGCGGGTGTGAGAGAGCGCAGGAGACAACACTAGTCAAGTTTCTCCCTTTCCCCATCAGCTTAGTTTCACTTTTATTTCTTTCTTTATTTAGTATTTTCTGTCCTGCCGCTGCTCTAGAGGTCCAAAGCTCAATCCTCAGCATAAAACAAAAGCTCAAAGTCCTCATTTATATACTTCTATATAGTACCAATACCCCTCCAAAATGGTGGGGGGGCAGCTAGTGGCATTTGTGGGGAGCGCCGATTTAAATCGTAAAGGAAAAGGGTTAAGTTTCTAAGGGCCACTCTCGGTTCCGACCTCTCGTCGAGCATCTTCCAATGGCGACTCAACACGTACATACTTTTTTTCAGGCGTGATTGGATCGTCATTGGACCGCGCCCCCCCCCCCCCCCACTTCCTCTCTCTTCCATTCCTCTCCCTTCCCCCAGAACCTCGCCCTTTCTCCCCTTCCTCCCGTCCCCCCTCCCACTCCCTCTCTGACTCCTTCCTTCCCCTCCCACATTCCTCTTCCATGCCTCTCCTTTTACCCCTGCTCTCTTCTTCCGCACCCTTCCCTCCCCTTCCCCCTTCCTGTCCCTCTCTCCCACTCTCTCCCTCTTCGCCACTCTCTCCCTCTCCCCCAGTCTCTCTCTTTTCTCCACTCTCTCCCTCTCCCCCACTCTCTCCCTCTCCCCCACTTTCTCCCTCTCCCCCACCCTATCCCAGTCTCCACAAGGAAACTCACCAGTGGGTCCACGTCAGCAATATCTGCCGGACTCAGCCGCCGGGGAATCCTGCGCACATCCATTGCAGCCGCGCCTCTCTCACTCCCCCCTATCTCTCCCCCCCCCTCTCTCCCTCTCCCCTAAGACACTCCTTCCATATGCTAGAGTTGCCAAAATTCCATTTCCTGCAAACCCTAAATGCCCTCCAAATGTCTTCTCCCAAAAGAATAGCCAAAAATTGGCAAAAATAAACCGATTTGCTCTCAAGAGCAAAATCAAACCTCAACTTGCTCCAAGTTCCACCTGCTGCCGACGCTTCCGAACCCTACAACCGCATGTTGCGACAGTTCCGTCACTTCAACGCATTTCTACGCCAGTTTAGAAGAGCGTTGAACGTTCTTTAAAAAACCCTAATTTCCGCCCCTCCCGCCCTTCCCTTCTCCCTCCCCACCTCCCACTCTCTCTGTCTCTCACTCTCTCTCTCCCACTTCCTCGCAGCACCTTTGCAGGACCGCCGCCAGTTGGCAGCTGTTCCCGCACGTGCGAAAAAAAATTACGGCAGCCCTCCGTCTCTCGCAACCGTGGGTTTGAAATTCGCGACGAGGTTTGCAACCGGCGGTTTGTGGGATCGAATGAACTGCATAAAATAAAACGAAAAAAAAATAAAAATATTCAAGAGCCATTCAGGTGAAGGCACGTGGAGCCGGAAACATTTTTCCTGGCCGATGTAAAGAGATGAAATTATCTTGGAAGCAACGGGCAGCTCCGGAACTGAGGGGAAGTGACGTCACCATGCGAGGAGCATGTACGGATTGGGTAACTTTCGTGACGTAAGCGAGTTTATAGCTAGAAACTGACAAGTGCGGATACGTTTGGAGAATTTTTAGTTGTTCAATTTTTCTGGGCTGAATTGAACGAGAGACATTGGTTTGGCTTTGGACTATTGGGCTCCCAAAAAAAAAAAAAAGTACCAAACACCTAATTTGCTCGTTGCCCGAAATTTTGGCGAGTTCCACCTTGACCATTGTCCAAATAATTTTCTTTTCTGTTCCAAATGTAAGGCGAACCCCCTTGGGCAGAGATGGTTTTTTTTGGCAATATTTATATTTAATTTTTTTTTCCCGCAAACGTCGGTTTGTGGTTTCCAATTTTGTCGAATTGTCCGCCTGAAATTCGCGACGTTCCGGTCAATCGGATCTGGCCACTCACAGCCGTCCGATTTAAATCCAGGCAGGCACCAATCGACGGTTGCGCGCGTCTCCTTACATTCAAGTACAACATTCGTACAACATTTTATGTACGGACACAGCCGTCGGCACATGGCCAGCCAATGGGGTGACGGTTGAGGCCACGTGGCGTAACATGGTTGATTCCTGAAAGTCCGGAGGCAACGGGCAAATCTCGGCTTCATTTACTTCCTTAAGCTAAGAAAACTAATTTCTTAATTTTTGCCCTACCTGTGACAAGGACATAGAACCCCAATAAACTGTCTGAATCTGCACATGTGCAGTATCTGAAGAAACGGGAACCAAATTTCTGCCCATGGAACGCCTCCCAACTGCGTCGCGGGAATCCCACGGAACCCTGAGCCCTAATTTTTGGACCTCGGCACGCTCTGAACCCTAAAACTTTCCCGTTGAAAGGAACCCTAATTTTCCGCCCGCCCTGAACCCTGAAATGTCCCGTTGGAAGGAACCCTAAACTTCCGGAGGCCCTGAACCCTGGGGCGGGGCAGCAGGGAAGAGGGAGGGAGAAGGGAGGACGAGGAGGGCTCCTCTTCAGCGGCGCCATGGCGGCTGGAAGGGTGCCACGTGGCGCGCTGGGGGCGCTGCTGCGCCTTCAGCGTGAGGGTTGCTTCACTGCGGCATCCCAACCATGGCGTCCGGCCGTTAGCCCGCCTCAGGTACCTCTCTTTCTTCCTCTCCTTCTCTCTCTCACTCTTTCTCTCTCTCTCTCTCTCTCTCTCTCTCTCTCTCTCTCTCTCTCTCTCTCTCTCTCTCTCTCTCTCTCTCTCTCTCTCTAGTAAAATTAAACATACACAGGCATTAGTTTGTGGTCCGGCTGTGGTTAAAAATTAGTGTATAATCAATTCATAGTCGCTTCAATCCAACAACCTTAAACCTCCTGTTGCCCTCCTCCAGTCCCTTGATGCCCCAAATCATTAAACCCCCAATTTCTTCAATCGCAAACCCCCAAACCCCTGAGCCCTCGGAGCAAATTGGGAAGGTTCAGAGCGCCGCCCATGGGAAGTCCTTCCGCCGGTCCCTCTCGGCGCCGATGAGGAGGCAGGAGGCCATCACCGCCATTCTGCCCACTGTGAGCCGGCTGTACCCCGGTACTCCTCTCTCTCTCTCTCTCTCTCTCTCTCTCTCTCTCTCTCTCTCTCTCTCTCTCTCTCTCTCTCTCTCTTTCTCTCTCTCTCTCTCTCTCTCTCTCTCTCTCTCCACCCTCTCCCGCTCCCAGCCCTCGTTCAAATTTCTCGCCCTCTATTCTTTCCTTCTACGTCGGTCTCCTCACCCTCTCCTTCTCTCTGCCTTCGCTCTGCTCCTCCCCTATCCCACTCTCCCTGTCCTCCCTCTCATTATTTCTCTTTCCCCCTTTCTCGACCCTCTCGCCTCCTCCCACCACTTTCTCTAATTTCTCCTCAATCCCGGCCCACTCTCCGCTCCCCCCCCCTTTGTTCCAATCTTTCTCTCTCCCTCCTCCCTCCCTCCCTCCCTCCCTCCTCCGTCCCTCCCTCCCTCCCTCCCTCCCTCCACTCCCTCCCTCCTCCCTCCCTCCCTCCCCTCCCTTCCCCCTCCCTTCTCCCCTCCCCCTCCCTCCCCCACTCCCCCCCTCCCTCCCCTCCTCCCTCTCCCTCCTCCCCTCCCTTCCTCCCTCCTCCCTCTCCTCCCTCCCTCCCTCCCTCCTCCCTCCCTCCCTCCCTCCTCCCTCCCTCCCTCCCTCCCTCCCTCCCTCCCTCCCTCCCTCCTCCCTCCCTCCTCCCTCTCTCCCTCCCTCCTCCCTCCTCCCTCCCTCCCTCCCTCCCTCCCTCCCTCCCTCCCTCTCTCCCTCCCTCCTCCCTCCCTCCTCCCTCCTCCTCCCTCCTCCTCCCTCCCTCCCTCCCTCCCTCCCCTCCTCTCTCCCTCCCTCCTCCCTCCCTCCTCCCTCCCTCCCTCCCTCCCTCCCTCCCTCCCCTCCCTAAAACCCCCAAAACCTAAAACCTAAAACCCTCAAAACCCTCCCTCCCTTCTCCCAGACACGGGCGAGGTGTTCCGCGAGGAGGGCTGTTCGGGCTCCGTCTCCGTGTCCTTCGAGACGGGCAAGCTCGCCCGCCTCGCGTCCGGTGCCGTCGTAGCGTCCGTGGGGGACACGTCCGTGCTCGCAACCGCCGTCTGCTCGCATACCGCAGACTCCTCGCGTGACTTTCTGCCTCTTCAGGTTCTGCTATGGGGCTCACTCTCTCTGCGTCTCTCTGTCCAACTGCCTGTCAGTGTATGTCGGTCTGTCTATATTGCTTGGGGTCAAGTTATAGCCATCGCTTTATTGTTGCTGTGGTTGGTCTGATTAAGGTGAAAGTCTTAAAGTCTTTAAAGTTAAAGTCTTTGTCTTTCTGTCCGTCTGTCTGTCAGTGTATGTCATGTGTGTATTGCTTCTGGTAAAGTTGTAGCCAACGTTTTATTGTTGCTGTATTCTTTTCTGATTAAGCTAATTCTTTTCCTTGTGTCTTTGTCTGGAGGGCAGGTGGATTACAGGGAAAAGCAATATGCAGTCGGTAAAATTCCGAATACTTTCATGAGGAGAGAGGGGGCTCCGAAGGAGAGGGAGATTCTATGCAGTCGTGTGATCGACCGTTCTATTCGGCCTCTTTTTCCGAAGGGCTTCTTCCATGATACGCAGGTGATGGGGGTACTTCGATGCTAATCATGAATGGGGGGCACTAATGAAACAATAGTGTAATTTAATGAAATTGCGCAAACCCTGTAAGACATTAAAATCATCATCAGTAGTCATGGCGTGAGGTTTTCCGCGGGAGGATTGCTGACAAGTTTGTGAGCGATAAGAGAAAATTGTGTTAAGTACTCGCAGATTACTCAAGCCCCTGCCTTTATTCTTTTCCAATGTGGGAGGAAGCTAAGCAATTTCTTGGAAGCATCCATGTTAAACATTTGACCTAGAAATGCTAAATTTTAACTATCTCCTTTGCTCTAGATAGAGAAAAAGCGATTCCTTTTTTACGATATTTTTAAAGTTAATGAAAAAAGTCCTAATCCGATGAACTGCAGAAGCTATAGTTGCTGATATTGTGACCATTTGGGTTTCTTTTTGCTGCAGATTGTAGCAAATGTGTTGTGTTCTGATGGAGAGCATGACCCCGACGTGCTCTCTATCAATGCTGCGTCTGCTGCTCTCTCCGTTTCCGCTATTCCATGGAACGGGCCAATAGGAGCTGTGCGTGTGGGGAGAGTCAATGGCCACTATATAGTTAATCCCACCATGACTCAGGTGAGGTCATATTTCGTTTATTCAGTATCTCAGATGATCTGATATCTCGGTTAGTCAGTATCTGCCAGTTAGTCGCAGTCCGCAGCTTTTAGGGTATTCTTTTTTTTTGAGGTTTTCCACGTTTCAGGAAGAGGAGAGGAGGAGAAAGGGAAGAGGTGAAAGGAGTGGAGATGCCAGGAGTGGTGGAGAGGAGTGAGGAGAGAAGAGGGACTTCCCTTGTGCCTTTCCTTTCTCCCTCCCTCTCTCCCGCTCACACTCTTCTCGCCCTCTCTCTCCCCATCCCTCTCCCTCTTCCTCTCCCCCTCTTCCTCTCCCCCTCCCTCCCCCTCCCTCTCCCTCTCCCTCTCCCTCCCTCCCTCCCCTCCCTCCCTCCTCCCTCCCTCTCCTCCCTCCCTCCCTCCCTCTCTCCCTCCCTCCCTCTCCCTCTCCCTCTCCCACTCCCTCTCCTTCTCCCTCTCCCTCTCCCTCTCCCTCTCCCTCTCCCTCTCCCTCTCCCTCTCCCTCTCCCTCTCCCTCTCTCCCTCCCTCTCCTCCTCCACCAGAAGCCCCCTCACCTGCTCCACCTCCTTGATTGTCGCTCCACTTCCTGTTTCCGGGCAGCTTCTGGAGAGTGATCTGAGCGTGGTGTACGCCTGCACAGAGGACAAAGCGCTCATGATCGAAACGCAGGCGCGAGAAATCAGCAATGCGGACCTCAAGGAAGCGCTGTACTTGGCGCATTCGGAGGCGAGTAACATAACATAACATAACATAACATAACATAACATAACATAACATAACATAACATAACATAACATAACATAACATAACATAACATAACATAACATAACATAACATAACATAACAACATAACATAACAACATAACATAACATAACATAACATAACACAACATAATATAACATAACATAGCATTCGCATCGAACTGAAGCGAGGCATGAAGTGAGATACATCTCTATAGATCCTTGGGGGATTCAAGAGCACTCAGAATTTGCTATACCTGCTATGCAGAAGTTATCATGAGGAGCCGCGATGGGTTTTTCTTATAGTTTTGTTCTCTTTTTTTTGTTTTGTTTATGCAGGCGAAAAAGCTTATTGAGCCGCAAAGACGACTAGCCAGGAGGGTTAACCACTCGAAAATGGAGGTTCATTTTGTACGGCCTCCGCCGGAGTTGGTGGAGAGGGTCCGAATTATGGCTGTTCCCGCCATGGCTTCCGTTCTCAGCGATTCGTCATATGGAAAGGTGGGGCCCACTCTACCACACTTTTACCATGTCTACTTTCAAAAAAAAAAAAATTGAAAAAAAAACCAATACTAAAGGTAAATTGAGCTTCCTTTCCCTTTCTTCTAACAATACAAAAGTACAAAGGTAGAAAATAGAACAAAATCTGAAGCTAATTCTTTACCCTGTCCTTTTTTTTTAAATGTTCAGCACGAGAGGGGAGTGGCTCTAAGCAAGGTGGAGAACGAAGTGACGGTCGCTTTGAAGGAGGAGGTAGACGGAGACTCCTTGAAGCTCATCCCTGCCGTTATCGCCGATTTGAAACGAGAGGTATGTCTTACTTCCTTTTCCTTAAGAAAGAATGAAAAAGAGGGTGAGGGGGGCCCGGGGCGGGGGGAAGAGAGGGAGAGAGAAGAGCAGAGAAATCATTGGGAGATTCAAACCAACTCGGAACATGCAAAAACAGACAAAACCGCTCCATTCTACATCAGGATAGTCTTCAAACTACAGGCATAGAGAGAGAGCTGAAGAGAGAGAGGCTTCATAGGGAGGAATCTCTCCCTCTCGATAGCTGACATTTGAGAGCCTTAATGTGCTGCCAGGTGATACGGAAGCAGCTCTTTGAAGACGGTGTGAGAGTGGACGGTAGAAGCACAACGGAGGTTCGCCCTCTCTACAGTGAAGCCGGCCTGCTTGGGCCTCTCCATGGCTCAGCTTTCTTCTGCAGAGGAAACACGCAGGTACAGAAAGGAGGGAGGGAGGGAGGAAAGGAGGGAGGGAGCAAGGAAGAAGGAAGGGAGTGATGGTGGGAGAGGACTTTTTGTCTTTAATTTTGTTGTTATTTTTAATGTTAATGGGGGGGATTGCTGCTTTCAGGTGCTTTGTACGGTAACTTTAGGACCTCCGGACGAAGCACAGAGGTTGGATGGACTTGTGGGGCCCTCCCAGAAGAAGTTTATGGTCCATTATTACTTCCCGGGTTTCTCGATAAACGAGGTTAAGCAAGAAAGGGGGGGGCTTAATCGACGGGAGGTTGGGCATGGTAAACTTCCGGAAGCCATGGATGAGTGCACTGAGTGCTCTATGCATGCATGCATGCATGCTGCTTTCTGGCAGAGTCTGAGTCTTGCTTCTCCTCCAGGAGTGGGAGATGAGAGGTAGAGAGGAGGGAGTGTTTGGTTCACTGTCTATCAACGATTTTCATTTTTCAATTTTCAAGTCAACGCTGTTCAAACAGAGAGCCTGCCATACAGTCATTCTTATTTGACTTCAGTGATGAATGGTTACCAATGGTTGCCAGCTGTTCAAAAGTTATAACTAAGAAATCGAGATTTCGCGATTTGGGGTGTGCAGGCACCCTGGCAGAAAAGGCGCTGGTTGCTCTCCTTCCGGCGGAGGAGGACTTCCCCTACTGCGCACGTGTGACTTCCGAGGTTTTGGGTTCAGATGGCTCCTCCTCCATGGCCACTGTGTGTGGAGGTAGGCCTCTCTTCCTCGCTCGCATGCCACCCTATGAGAAAATGGGGTTTCTCTCTCTCTCTCTCTCTCTCTCTCTCTCTCTCTCTCTCTCTCTCTCTCTCTCTCTCTCTCTCTCTCTCTCTCTCTCTCTCTCTCTCTCCCTCACTCACTCACTCACTCACTCACTCACTCACTCACTCACTCACTCACTCACTCACTCACTCACTCACTCACTCGCTCACTCACTCACCTCTCACACACACATACTCACTCTCTCTCTCTCTCTTTTCAATTCATCGCTTCTTCTCTCCGCTGCCCTTTCCTTTGGCCATCTCTCGTCACCTCTGCTGTCTCCAGTCCCTATCATCTCCTCCCCTTTTGCCTTCCTCTCCTCTCCTCTCCTCCCCTCCCCTCGCATTTCCTCCCCTCCTTCTCTCACTCCCCCTCCCCCTCCTCTCCCCTCCCCTCTATTTCATTCCACTTCTAGTTGATGATTCAAGGTTGCCAACCGTTGTTGGCTTTGCCTTCCAACATCAATCCCTTTTGAGTTACCAATAGCTGTGAGTCTCTGCGCGTGCTGAATGGGAAACGTCCAGGAAGCTTAGCTCTCATGGATGCTGGAATTGCTCTCCGTGAACACGTGGCGGGCATTTCCATGGGACTGATAACGGAACTGGACCCTAACACCAAGGAAATCGTGAACTACCGCCTTTTGACTGACATTCTTGTAAGGAAACTCCCTCTTCCTTAACTATCTCTCCCTCTCTACACTGCGAATCGTGACCACAATCCTAATCAGGAAAAAAAATCCATAAAGATGGACAAGCCAATTAAAGCACATTCCTCAGCACATACCTGCCGAAACATGCTTCACTGAAACCCCCATTATAAGCCCAAATCACTGCTTAGTCTGTAGTTTTCATCTCTCATTCTTTCCTTTTAATCGCTTATCCATTCAAATAGGGACTGGAAGACTATTTGGGAGACATGGACTTCAAGATTGCCGGCACTCGTAAGGGAATAACAGCCATTCAGTTAGACATTAAGCTTCCGGGTGTGCCCCTTCACATTCTGTGTGAAGCATTGGCCCCCGCCCAGCAAGCAAGGTCGCACATCATCGATTCTATGGAATTGGAAATCGCAGCTCCGCGAACAGAACCGAGGGAGACTGCTCCACGTGTTGGTAAGTTTTCTCTCCTACTTTCATAGTTACTTTCATAGTTAGTTAGTTTCGTAGAGGAACTGTATGAGGGTAAGAGTGTCTTACTCTTGTCAAACGGACCCTTCTTCTTACAGGAAGCCTAAGAGAGTAAAACTGTACGGTTTTCTCTCTGCATTACCCTTTTCAGACGTTTCTTCTTCTTAGAGGAACTATAAGAGGGTAAAAGGGTTTTTTCTGACGGAGTTTAAGTGTGACCCTTATCCGTTTCCGTTCTATGTCTTTGTTGCCGTTTAACAGGCAGCGTGACGCTTGAGAAGGAACTGATTGGAAAGCTCATCGGTTCGCAAGGCTCGAACATAAAGAAACTGGAGAGAAGTACAGGTGGGACCTTCGTTGACTCTCTTGACTTTTCTGACTCCCTTGACTTTCTTGACTTGCTGGACTTCCCCGCCGTTTGCTACAACGCTAAACTTCTGAATCCTGTTTTGGGCACTTGTAAAGTTGCCTTCTAAACGATTGGCTATTGCCTGCTTGAGTAAGAAGAGGAGAATGTATGCTGACGTGGCGCCCTGTGATTCGCTGCAGGAGCCCGCCTTACTGTGTCCGATTCAGGAGTTGTGACCATTTTTGCGCGTGACCAGCTCATTTTTGATGCAGCGAAAGACATGGTCAGAACTTGTTTCCTTTTTACGTTCACTTTTGCTTCATACTATTTCAGATCTCAAAGCTAGCAAGAAGCACCGTGATTTTCTCCCTCCCCTCCTTCACTCCCTCCCTCGCACCCTCCCTCGCTCTCTCCGTCCCTCCCTCCCTCCCCTCACTTCCTCTTCCCTTCCCTTGTCGTCGTTTATCTTAATTCGCCCTTCTGGCTGTCCCTCTCCCTCCCCTCTCTCTCCCTCCCTATCTCCCAGTCCCTATCAGGCAAAAATCCCCTCCGAACTCCCGAAATTGTTATTTAAAACAATATTTTACATTGATATACTCTGAAACTGTGAGATCCTTCCTTGCTTATGTGCAGATAGAGGCTGTGGCAGGGAGGGAGGTGGAGGTGGGGTCCACTTACAGGGCAGTAGTGACGGCGATAAAAGAGTTTGGGGCCTTTGTGGAGTTGGAGGGAGGAGTGCAGGGCCTCCTGCACATCTCAGAGTTGGAACACACGAGGGTGGGCTCTCTACCACTCCCTCTCCCTGCGTCTCCCTCTCCATGTCCACCCCCACTCCTCTTCTCCCCCTGCCACTCTCCCTGCTCTCGCTCTCCTTTCTCTCTCACTCTCTCTCACTCTTCCTCTCCATCTCTCTCTCCCTCCCCTCCCTTCCCCTCCCTTTCCCTCTCTCTTCCCTTATCCCTCTCCCTTTCCATCACTCCCCCTTCCCCTCATCTCTCTCCTTGCCCTCCTACCTCCCTGTCCCTCTCCGTCGCCCCTCCTGCCTCCCACTCTCTCTCCCTCTCCCTCTCCCTCTCCCTCTCCCTCTACCGCCCCTTCCCCCTCCCTCCTGCCTCCCTCTCCCACTCCCACTCTCCTCGTGCCTCCACATCTCTCTTCATCTCTCTCTCCATATTCCTTTTCCTCTGCCACCCACTACCCCTCCCTCTCCTGTCCCTCTCTCTTCCTCTCCGTCTCCTTCTCCCTCTCTCTCCCACTCCTCTCCTACATCTGTTTCAAATCCTCTCTCAATCCTGTTTTTTGCAGGTTGCCAGAGTAGAGGACGTGCTGACTTTGGGGGAAGCGATATCAGTTCAGTGCATAGGCCGCGATTTTCGAGGAAATGTGAAGCTATCTCGGAAAGCACTCCTCCCTCCTCCGGCTCTCCCTCCCATTCCCAAACCGGACGAAAATGCTTTAGCCGCCCTCCAAAGCTCACTGGCAGATGACATTAAACCTACCCCTAATCCTGATCTCCACTCTCAACTATCTCCCTCTGAAACTTCGCCTTCGTCCAACCTCTCCTATAAAGTACCATCTCCACCTTCCTTCCAGTCCTCCCTCCCTCCTTCCTCCCCCTCTCCTCTCTCTCCTACTCCCTCCTCTCCTCGTTCACCTCCTGTCTATGCTCCGAATTTGAGAGTGTCTTCCAAAACTGAATCTTGGCTAAGTCTTGGAACTGAAGAACCGAAAATGCGCTTCATAGAAACCCCCTCCCCAGATAGAGGCCCGAGAATTCGATCTCCAGACCGACCCAATTCATCTCCTCCTCAGCCCAGACATAGGGAACGTTCGGGAGGGCTGAATCGGAGTAGGAGTGAGGGAGAGGCGGAGCTGAGAGTGGGAGAGGAGTACACAGTGAAGGTGAAAGAGGTTCGACTTTTTGGGGCTGTTGTGGAGTACGGAGAAGGGAGGGAGGGCCTGCTCCGCTTCGATGAGGTTAGCAATTTTTGGGGTTATGGGGTTGAATTTTCATTTTCTGGGGTGTTGGGGTGCAAATAAATGTGAATGAGTTCTTCTTTTTGGCTCCCTAAAAACCCTTTTTTTTTTTTTTTTTTTTAATTTGATTTTTTGTGGGTTTGCAGACGGGCACAGCGAGGGCCCCCAGCGAGGGCCTGGCGAGGGGGCAGGAGCTCCGCGTTAAGTGCTTAGAATCGGGACCCGGCGTGCGCCCCAAATTCACTCTCGGAGAATGGACGACTTGTTGAAGGGGGGTAGAGAGAGAGAGAGAGAGAGAGAGGGGGGTGGAGAGAGACTTCTGGAACTCTTGTGTAGGGGCGTACTACCGCTTCTAAATAAGGACCAAGGAGGCAGTACTAAGCGCATTTTTGAACGAGCTCCTCTCCCTCTCCCTCTCTCTCCTCCTCTCCCCCCTCTCCCTTTCCTCCCCCTACTCCTCCCTCGTCCACCCTCTCCCTCCCGCTCCCTCTCGTTCTCCCCTCGCTCTTCCTCTCCCTCCCTCTCTTCTCCCCCTCCTATCCCTCTCCTCGCCCTCCCTCTCCCTCTCTCTCCCCCTCTCCCCCCTCTCCCTTTCCTCCCCTCTCCCTTTCCTCCCCCCTCCCTCTCCCTCGTCCATCCTCTCCCTCCCGCTCCCTCTCGTTCTCCCCTCGCTCTCCCTCTTCCTCCCTCCTCTCCTATCGCTCGTCTCGCCCTCCCTTTCCCTCTCTCTCCCCATCTCCCCCCTCTCCCTTTCCTCCCCCTCCCTCCCCCACTCCCTCGTCCTCCCCTTCCCTCTCCCTCTCCCTCTCCTTCCTCTCCCTCTCCTTCCTCTCCCTCTCCCTCTCCCTCGCCCTCTTCCTCTCCTTCCTCTCCCTCTCCCTCTTCATCTCCCTCCCCCTCTCCCTTCCCCTCTCCCTCTCCCTCTTCCTCTCCCTCTCCCTCTCCCTCTCCCTCTCCCTCTCCCTCTCCCTCTCCCTGTCCATCTCCCTCTCCCTCTCCTTTCTCTCTCCCTCTCCCACTCCCTCTCCCCCCTCCCCCTCTCCCTCCCTCTCCCACTCCCTCTCGCTCTCCCTCACCTTCCTTTCCCTCTCTCTCCCTCTCATGTGGTGATGGCGGATGCATGGTGGTGCATTTACCTCGGTTGGCATGCGAATCGCTTGTTCCGTGTAGCCTTGTCTCCTCCACGCCAGCCGTTGGACGTTGGAAAAGGAGCCATCCTTAGCCAGCCATTGTGGCCAACTGACCAAAGGCAAACTGCAAGCAATGACTAACGCCCTTACTCGGCTATCAGTCACACCAGTCACTGTCGTGACTTGGCTTAGCCACACAGCCCAGTCACATACGACAAAAGTTTGCTTCCTGGCCTGCAGTTAAAACCGTCAGTTTGTCGTTAGCCGCCCGACGGTTTGCCGACAGCCCGACACACCGAAGGACAAAACCCGTCCAGCTTTTGCCTTATCTACTCCTAGCTACTCGACAAAAGCCGCAATCTCCGCTAAAAGCACCAAATCTCCCCGCCCAGCGCCGCAAGAAATTACTTGTCGTTTTCAGATCCCCCACTTCTGGCTCCTGCGCTTTCCCGCGACGTTAAGCCGCCCTACGCGACAAACGTGACCTTCCTTCATGTGACGTGACGGAACGTCAACAGCCGTTAACCCAACCTGACAGATTCTAATTTTTGACTTTTTGCCGCCCGGGACGCCCGAGATCCACCTGAGATCCACCTGAGATCCACCTGAGATCCACCACGAATCGCGAATCGACGGTCGGGACCCCGTCAGGACAGATCTAGCTCGTCTGTGCCGTCCGATTCTTGTCGTTTCCTTTGTCAACTTGCAAATTTTTGCGACGCACCTTAATGTCAATCCGCTACCTGCCAAATCCTCACCAGATAAGGACAAATGAAGATTTTCCGATGCCGCCCAGCGACTTGCAAGCGACAACCTCGACCGCTTGCCACGTGGCACAACAAGTTGCGAGCTTGTCACCGACATCACCGACATCGCCGACAAGGAGGAAACCACGAGCGCCCCAGCCGTCCCCCACTCTCAGCTCGCACCTTCTTCCGAGGAGGAGAAGGAGGCGCTCTTCGGGCAGACGCAGGTGAAGGTGAGGTCGCGTGTTCGAGCCTCGAGTAAGGAATAAGGGATAGCTTGGGTACGATTGGAAAGGTAAAAAGGGAGAGTGGTTGGGAGGAATTGTACTGTAGGGAAGGAGAGGTAAAGGGAGGGAGGGGGCAAAGGAGGTCTGAAAGGAGAGGGGAGAAAGTGTGTAGAGAGAGTGAGGGAGAGAGAGATAAATAGGGCAAGAGAGGAGTGAAATAGCGAAGAGTTACACAGCTGTCAGCTGAGCCTCAGGATGTCTCCGCTTCTACCGGTCCTTCTCGCATCTCTCACGTTCTCCATGGCGGTGGGCTCCGCCCTCCCCTCCCCCATCCGTATCGGCTTCCTCACTCCATACCCCGATACGGACTCCGCCGTTCCGCTCCGCTTAGCGGATGAGTGGTGAGAATACGACCAGCCCATTACCCCCTCCCTCTCCCCTCCCCACTTTTGAATTTAAATATACTCGAAATAGTTTGTTGGAAACATCGCAACAGCTTGCTCGAAATTTTGAAGTATACTTTCAACGGCGAAGACACCCTTTTGCTTCCATCTTTCTCGCACTCCGTAGACTATCACAGAATTCGTTCAAGCGATGAAGACAGACGCTGACCAGAACAGCGATATTCCTTTGAAGGAGGACATCAAAATTTCATGTTTTCTTTCTTTTGTTTCATTCTCGAAGGGCTCTCATAACAGCTGTTATCACATGCATGCGTGCGCGGCTCTCTCTTTTTCTCTCTTTCCCTCTTCTTCTCCACCTTTCCCTCGCTCTCTCACCTCCATCTTCCCTCCCTCTCCCTTCCTATCTATCGACACACACACACCTTCAAGCAAGACTCACTTCTTATCGAGACCCCCCCCTCTCCCTCTCCCTCTTCCTCTCCATCTCCATCTCCCTCTCCCTCTCCCTCTCCCTCTCCCTCTCCCTCTCCCTCTCCCTCTCCCCCTCCCTCGCCATCTCCCTCCTCCCTCTCCCAACATCAGGATTTCTGCCCTCCGAGTGGCGGTGGAGCTTTTAGGGGCCGACTATGAGAGCAGTTTCCGTGTGCAGCTGTTCGTGCAGAACTCCGACTGCAGCAGTCGGAGCGCGCAGGAAGGGGCCATGGTAAAGAGCACCTCTCTCCCTCTTGCACCTTTGCTCTCTTCGATTCCTCCCTTTCTGCCCCGATACCTCCCTCCACCCTTCCACTTTCTTCTCCCCTTTCCTTTTTGCTCCTAGCTGCTGATTTGATTGAAAGTCTCTTCCTTCGCCTGTTCAATTTTATATTGCAACCCTTTCCATAGACACACGGAACGAAGCCGCTTTACGACCCTAGAGTGTAGTAGAATCTCCTATCTCATTCCACATATCTGCATGCATCACCCCCTACTTCCCTCCTCCCTCCCTCCCTCCCTCCCTCCCTCCCTCCCTCCTCCTCCCTCCCTCCTCCCTCCCTCCTCCCTCCCTCCCTCCCTCCTCCTCCCTCCCTCCCTCCCTCCCTCCCTCCCTCCCTCCCTCCCTCCTCCTCCTCCTCCCTCCCTCCCTCCCTCCCTCCCTCCCTCCCTCCCTCCCGCCCCTCCTCCCGCCCCTCCCGTACTCGAACTCTCTTGTACTATTCTATATCACATACCTCAATTCGTTATTTGGAAGAAACAAATACACACATTGCATCTATGATCATCCTTTACACGCACTTGGGCCGTCCATGCTCATGTCATTCCGTTCGGCTCCCTTCCGTACTGCCCCTTCCATGCAGCGTCTTGTTCGAAGTGGCGTAGTCGGCGTGGTGGGTCCCGCGTGCTCTGAAGCCGCCATTGGGGCCGCCTCTGTTTTGGGGCAACACGGAATCCCGCTCATCTCCTTCGCTGCCACTGCGCCCGAACTTAGCGATCGAACCTCGTACCCCACTTTCTTCCGACTCGTGTAAGCCCCCTCTGCTCACACCGTAACGGGTTGGCCCATTTCAGCTTTGGGGCGGCGAGTGGGTAGGTGCTGAATGTGGTGGGAGAGTGCATGGACTTTGGATAGAGCTTTGATTTGTGCTTAGAATTTTCAGATCGGGATTTCGCTTTTGGAGTGTGTAGAGATGAATGATGGAAAAGGATGGGTTGGTTTCCGCTCATTACAGGTATCCGGATACTTATCAGGCAAAGGCGCTGGTGGACTCGGTATGACTCGACATTTGAGTTGACTGACTCGAACTGAGTTGACTTGGCTTTAACCATGGTCGAAATAGAGACAAAGTGTCCTGATCTTGCAGAGAGGAGCAGCAAGCGATTGCGTTCTAAGCACTCGTGGTTCCATGTCCCGTGACCAGGAGGGGGGCATGTCCATGCAGGCTGTTCTGTTCAATTTCACAAAGATCTATGTGTTATACAGCGACGAAGCGTACGGAAGGGGTCTGCTCAACAGCCTTTTTGTAAGCATGAATCTGTCCTCAACAACACATAGAAAAACCCATGTCAATCTCGGTCGAAATGTGGCCTAATTTTGTTCACATAACTTGCATACACACAGGTCTGAAATGGGCTCTCCTTGACGAGCATCTTGTTCCAAAACACTGTGCAGGAGGAAGTGATTGTGGCGAACGAGAAGAGGAGCAGGCCGATGGATGTGGTCGCCCTGCCTGTCCCGGTGCATGCACCGCAGGGCGGCTACGAGTACCTCTTCAGCAGCATTGAGGCGGAGCCGCGCGTGCCCGTATTGATGGCGACCACTCCCAAGGTGGCGGAGGGCCTGTGGGAGGCGGCCATGGCCTCGGTGAGCATCGAAAGGGGACAAATTTTTGCATTGGTCTCACGATGGCGATGCCATGAAATGTACATGGAAAACAACAACATGGGGAACCACGAGTAACCGGTCATAGAGGACCTAAGGACGAAAGATAAAGACTATGAGCGTTAGGAGAGGAGGGGGGGGGGGAGAAGGGATAACGACAAAAGAGGGAAGGTGCATGTAGCTTTGTGGAGATGTGGCTAAGATTGAAATATTAATGAATGAAACTTCATTCACTAGTTTCATTCGCAGTAGCTTCTCTTCTTTCTCGCGTGAAACGTTGAACGGCCATGGCGACTCCCTATGTGCGCGCATGCAGGGAAAGTTGGACTATCCATGGTGGTACTTCGGGACAGATGGCGCGACGGCATTCGACCTCATCGGAGAAGGTGGGAAACCTCAACTTTCTAACAACCTAAAATGTTTGGAAATTCCAAAGGATCAAGTTTCTTAAGGTTCAAGTTATCCTATGGACGACTATCGGTTCCTTAACACAATGAAAAAAAAGAGGCCCATACTAAAGTAGAGGTTCCTTACCATTCTCTTTCCCTCTCTCGCTCACTCTCAAGCCGTTCATTGATATGTTACAACAAAAGATAAATGAAATTTGCTTTCTTATTTCAGGCGAGACATATCGGAACTTAGCGTACAATATGCAAGGAGAGATTGGCCTTTATCCGCACGGTACGTGACATCCAAACTCAGTCCTTCGCATTCCCATTCGAATTCGATATGAAGCGAGAGAATCTTGCAATCTGAATATGAAGGTCAAAACTCTCAACTGCTTTCCATCACTCACATAAGTGTGATAGGTATGGTTCTGGTCAATGCCAAGTATTTCAACAGAAGAAGCAAGTACAAATGACACTCTATCCACTATACTTGAAAAAGTCTTTTTGATTTTTCTCCCTCCCACATGCAGAGGGCAACACGTCCCAGACCTCCCCGTATCGGAGATACCTCGATACGTGGGCCTCCCTCACGTACTCGTCCTACCCGGGGCTCCTGACCTTCCCTCGCTTCCCGCGATACACGAAACCACGAGCGTTTGTGCCGTACTTGATCGACGCCGTGTGGGCATTCTATGTCGCGATTTCCACCGCCATACAAAAAGGTGCGGCATTGGGGACTTCAACATTGTTTCCATAACATTGTTTTCATGCTTCTATGCCTTACAATGTTTTGTTGTACTTAGAAAAGTTCATGGTTTGGGCGCCTCGCAGGTGAGGACGTCACGTCGCAGTCGATCCTGACCGTCCTTTCGGACCCGAGTTTCGGATTCGAAGGATGCACAGGAACCGTCGGATTCTCCGCTTTTTCCGGAGATCGTGACACCTCGCGTGCCCCGCCAGAGTACACCCTCGTCAGCCTCGGCGGAACTACATGGAACGTCAGTTTTTCAAAACAGTTCCATGAAGCGAATTCTCAATTTAACAGTTTCAACTAACAGGGAGTTCCCTTGTTGAGCTCTTCTGATTATGACGAATCGGAGCTTGCCACGTGTACAGCTCGTCGGCACATGGAAAATCGGGCAGTCGCCGGCCATCGCCGTCGCCGACACGTCCGTACGCCGGCCGGGGAACGGCAGCGACACGACGACGGCAGAAGTGACGCTGCCGGCCGGCGAAAACTCGACGGCCACCGTCACAGAAACCGCTGGGCCGGCCGAAGTGAGCGCGCCGGCGCTGGCGCCCGACCTGGCCGTACAGCCGCCGGCGGCTCCCCTGCCGGCAGACTTCAACGGCACCGCCACCGACAGTCCGGCGCCGGCCGGCAACTTGGACGTTCTTGGGGACGACGACGCCAATACGGTATTGTGCCCTGGACCCTCGACAAAGTCAATAGTCGGAATCTGACATTCTAAGATCATAACCATATGACTTTACTTCTGTGCGTACGGTGGAATATGAAACTGACATTAGAGAGGCCAGTTTACTTTATCGAACGAATTCGGTTGTTGTTACATGAATTCATGCACAATGTGCTTTCATCTTCTGCTTGCCTGGGATTAGGGTTTAACGAACTTTAGGAGCTGTTGTTACATGTGAGCGCAGAAGGACAAGAGGTCGATTTCAATCGCCGCCGTTGCGCTGATCGCTGTTCCCATAGCCTTGGGACTCGTCCTCGCGGGGTTTGGGGTGTGCCTGTATGTGCAAAAGAAGAGGCAAGAAGCGACCTCCTTTGTGCGCATACTTTGAGTGAGTTCTCATGCTCAATACTAAAGGGGGGGAAAGGGGGGGGGGGGGGGAGTCCCATAATATGGGGATTCGATGTTGCTCAAAGGCGACATCTTTCCTTGCCTGCGTGTTAGTGGGCATAATGTGAGTAGGGAAGGGGTAAAATTGTCATTAATAGGGGTTTAGAAAGTGTTGCCATATTTTTTTTCTTATTTTTTGGGGAGCCAAGAATGGGGCCGAACCAATTGTATTCTCGTGCTTGTAAAGTATTTTGGGCAAACTGTCCACTTAATTCTGCTTTGTATTTTCTGATAGCCACAGCTTGATCTTCGTTGTCATTAGATCCAATAGTATGTTTAATATTATCAGGAAGAATTTGTTCTTGTTCTGCTCGTTCTAAAATTGTGTCATAAGTTGAAAGCTCGCATTTTTGTTGGTCGTGAAGACTGGGCATACACCGAAAATAAGGGACACATTCATGTACTATATTTTTGTCTAATGGATTACAACAAAGAAACCACGTGTTGCTCTGTATGAGAAATGCGCTGACGTGGTTGCAGCCAGCCACGCAAAAGTTGTGAATGTAATTTTCGTCCACTGCGACAGAGGGCCAGGATGCCTGGCTTACTAGTTCTATGCTGGGCCGTTCCACGCTTAACAGCACAGCGTCGGCTTGTTACAGTCACAGCGAAAGCCCCGTCACATAAGTTGCCTGTCAAACCGTCACGGACGTGCCCTCACAAAGTCACAATAGAAGAAGAAGTATTTCAGAACATGGATGTGTGATTTGACAACGAAAACATGACAACATGAAAGCATGAAGCATAGAACTTGCAATTTCAACACACGTCTCCACTGCTTGTGGCCGCTTCATGCTGGCAATCCGTTTCACGGGTAATTGACAACTTTACGCTGTTCTATGGAGCGGCGCGATCCGTGTCAAATCAAGCATGTACGGTAAAACGGTTGTTGGCGTATCCCTGTCACAGTTTCACTGAGAGCCGTTGGAGGCACCGGTCAGGCCGAAATGTTTTCTTCCTTAGGGCAGCAGAATAAAATTATTTGAACGGACCACATCCAATATTTTTCCGCCACGTCAGACTAGATTATTCCAAGTACGAGTGTTGTACCTCGAATCTTGTCCGAGTTTGACCTTTCTTGACTGCTGACCGTTCATGAAAGTCAAAACGGAGAAGTTCAGAGGGTCGTTCGCTGTTGATAAATTTGTAAAAGTTGGACAGGGAACTGGACATCCGGTTCACTGGGACGGTACTGCGTGCATAGAATGGGTTTAGATTCCTGAACCTAACGGCTACTTTTGGAGGCGATTCAGGGCGAGGCTGCAGAGCTCCGGCTTTTGAATCTGCAGCGTGCCAAGAAGGGAGAGAGAGAGGGCGAGAGAGAGAGAGAGAGGGGAACAAGGGAGAAGGGAGAGGGAGAGAGAGGGAGAGAGGAGAAAGAGAGGAGAGAGTGTGAGAGAGAGAGAATAGTGGGCAAAGAAAAGGGAAGGGAAGGGAGGCAGACATTGAAAGCATTCAGTGGCGTATGAGAGAAGCGATTGATTGCGGAGTCTTGTAGATATAGTATGTGAGTGAAACAGTGCTTCGACAGCATTGTTTGGTAGGGTTTGATAGGTATTTAGGCAGCGGTTTTTCCATTTTTTGCAGTTTTTTTCGGTTAATTGTTGTTCGGCTGTACTCTAAAGCTCAGTCTTGAGGAGGAAGGAGTCTTCTATTTTTTTTATTCAAGGAGGAGAGGAATGAGTTGCGTCCGTTTGGTGGGAGGAGGAGGAAGAGAGGGAGGGGACGCTGATGCTCTCACTGCGCTTCAGGATCAGCTGCAGGGCCGCTGAAGCAGGGGCCGTTTGAAGGCGGGAAGGGAGTGAAGAAAGGAGTGAATTTCGAACTCTCGTTTTGTGTTTTTCATTTCATTCCCAGAAAAAAGAAGGTTCAGCGTTCAGTGGATCGCGCGAGTTGGTGATTCCTCTATGTTGATAACATGAACAGCTATCATTTCTGCGGAAAAATAGGAGAAGGGAAACATTCGGTACGTTGCCTGCCCCTGAGAAGCCGAAAAGGAAGGCTTCAGTCATTCATCCACATCTGTCATGCTTTCATATTTTTGTCGGTGAAATGAGTATCTTAAAGTAGGCTGATAGGAATGTTCCTCAAGTGCGAGGTAGGGATGCAGTCTCTTTCTCTCTCCCTCTCCCTCTCTCTCTCAACTCAAGAAGCAAAAGAAGCAGAGCTTCAAAAATCTCACTCTTGTATTGTTGGTGGGACCATCCTGCAAGCCAATACGAATATGCGCATCCAAACAATGTGCACAGTGTAGCGACGTGTTCTAAATATAGGAGATTATGTGCTTCAGGTAGTGCAACTAGGACAGGGAATGAAATTTATCTCAAATACTATATGCTTTTGTTTTTGGGTCTTCGAACTAGTGCACGCTATAAGTGTTACATCAATACGTAGAAAAAACCGGCCCAGACGACAGCCGCATGCTCTCGCGGACGAGGAGAAAGCAAACACTGAAACCTTTTGCATACAAACGTGTATATGCCAAAGAGATTGTGCAGAGAGTAGATAGTGTGGATGATATTCAGTGAAATTGTTTCATTTGCAGACAGTTTATAAAGGTCGGAAGAAGAAAACTATTCAGTACTATGCAATCAAGAGCGTTGAGAAGTCCCAGAAGCCCCGAGTACTTCAAGAGGTGGGTATTTGGAATTATCAGTCTCTTCTCTTTTTTCTTCTTACAATTTATTTGATTGAATCAGGCATTCAACAGGGCATTGACAGGATATCGTGTCTAGAAAAGAATGAAATCTCTTGGAAGCTAGTTTTGGCTCAGTTCTAGCCTCTCCTTAATCACAAACGTGATCCTTTTCCGTTCCTTTCTCAATACGTTGGACAGGTGCGGACGCTCCATTCTTTGAATCACGACAATGTCCTCAAGTTCTATGCCTGGTAAGCCCCCGGTTGTTAATATGCACAAGTAACTATGTCAAGAGTCAAGAGGTGAAAAATCTAAAATGAAACGACTTTGCCATATTTGCTGCTAATCTCTGCACTTTTGCTCTGCCTTCCTTGGCCAGGTATGAAACCACAAATCATCTCTGGCTGATTCTGGAATACTGTGTTGGCGGGGACCTCCTTACTCTCCTTCGGCAGGTAAATGCTTCATGTTTGAAAATGTTCGGTAGATAGAAAATCTGACTCAGTTCCCTCTCTTGCTCGTTTTTCCACATAGTCCTCTCTGGGTTGCTCCTGTAACTTCAAGACTATCTCCTGATCTAGCATTTGAGGTTGACGAGCATCTTGAAAGGGTCCCTCACTGACTAAAGCACAAACTGAACCTATCAATCATGCAGGACAATCGACTGCCGGAGGAGTCTATCCATGATTTTGCGAGGGATTTAGTCAAGGCATTGCAGTAAGTATCACCCAATCATAACCTTCTTTCTTCAAGGGTCCTTCTTTGATGTGATGGCAATCTCACTAACTCCTTCCTGCGGTGCGCCTCTAGTTTAGTATTCTCAATCGAGATTGGGCTTATTTTCCCTTTCATTGCAGGTATCTCCATTCAAATTCAGTCGTCTATTGCGATTTGAAGCCCTCCAACATTCTCTTGGACGAGAATGGGCGGCTCAAGGTAGCTAGTCGCTCTTTAGCCAGAGCTCAACTTTCAGTCTAGGAATGATGTTGGATTGTTTAAGAGTTTGGAATGTTCAATAGTGTCTTTTTATGTATGTACTGAGCTCTTCATACGGGTGGTTGCCATACAGCTCTGCGACTTCGGACTTGCCTTACGTCTCAGTGAAATTGGCAAAACTTCTGCACAACAGGTGATCTTCATTCTCACTGTGAAGCCGAGCAGTTTCTCACCCCAAACCTTATTCAGCTTTGGGTTTCTCTAACATAGAAAATTTTGGTTCACCTCCCGAGCACGATGTGACTTTCTGCTGGAGGCCTAATTCACCTTATAATCAATCAAATTTGAAACAGTATCCCATTGACAATTGTGGAGTTTTATCTCCTTGCCTGTAGCAAAGCTAGTGTTGGCTCTCTTTTTCTGGACCTTCACAGACTCTTCTGGTTTAACTCTAAGAAAATTTCGTTTATGTTTAAGGAAACATATTAATGATGGAGTCTTTTGTTGAAGAAACACTCGCCTTGTCACTCCGAGATTGTTTACACCTTTCCCAGTTCCCCTCCTTGCGAACTTGAAACTCCTGATGTATTTGAATATCATTTCGAATTCTGCTCTTTCACTGAGCAATATGAAGCATGTGTTTCACCTACTAACATTCTTATATGTCATTCCATTCTCAGTTGCCACAGGCTAAGCGAGGAACACCTGCCTATATGGCTCCCGAGCTTTTGGAAGAAGGGGGAGTCCACTCTTTTGAATCCGATTTATGGGCCCTTGGCTGCGTTGTATATGAGTGCTATGCTGGGAGACCCCCATTTGTCTCGAACAGCTTTGCACAATTAGTAAGTTCAATTCTTTCGGACCCCCCAGCCCCATTACCAGGGGACCCATCTCCCGAATTCCAGGATTTGGTCTTTAGGCTTCTTCAAAAAAACCCAGTCCATCGTATTCAATGGGAAGAACTCCGGGCTCATCCCTTTTGGAGAGTATCGTTTAAACCCCTTCCTTTACCACACCAACCTGTTCTAGAAAACTTCTTAAAGCAGCGCCCTCCGAGTCTGATTAGGGCTCCCCCTCCGCCTCATAGAGAAGGGGGCGGAGTTGGGGCAGATTCGGGAACAAGAGTAGCTCTTGGAGATGTAAGAACTGTGGATAGAAATGCAGGCACGGGAGATGATAGCCATGGGGGTGCTGCTGCAAGTGAACGGCAAGGACAAGTAAAGGTTCGCCCACTGAGGGAACTCTCACAAAACACGAATCCGGATACTAATGTGTTGAGGTTATCCCGAATTGTGCGGACCAATCTTCAGAGAGATACGGAAGACAGTACATATCAAAGTCAGGGAGTGACTCTCGGAAACTCTGAAGAGGACATTACTTTGGAGAACCATGACTTGGAGCTTGACTTTGCAGAAAGGCCAATTGAAGCAGAGGGTGGAAACGATGCAGAAGAGGAGAGGGAATCGGGGGGGGGAGGACCTGCAGCTGAAACACAGGCGAGCCCATTCACTGCAGCTCAGGAAGCAAGCAGCAGCCATTCACATTCCCATCATTCTCGGAGTTCTACATCCAGTGATGCGGGAGATGTGGGGCCGAATGTTGCAGCAGAAAAGGGGAGAGAGAATCTTGTTGCTGGGGTTAAGGGCCTTCCCTCTGGAGGGAGTGGCTTGACAGGAAGGGTTCAGGCAGCAGTAGGAACTCCAATTGCCAAGAAGATGCAGAAGCCGCAAGTTCAGCACCAAGGGGTCCCTTCAACCCCACCTATACATCAACTACGAAGGCAGGAGAGGGAGCAGCAGACATCTCCTTTAACGGCAGATAAAGCGGGTGGTGCAGTTAAGGAAGCAGGTCTTTCACTGGCTAAGCTCTTATGGCATGATTCCGAATTGACAGTTAAGCAACCAATCATGCTTAATCGTCGCATTGAGAAGCTTGCAGAGCCGAGTTATGATCCTCGGCAATTGGCTGTTCCTCCATTCACAGCAGAAGCCTTAGTAGCTGCAAGCAGGGAGCAGGTGGAGGATTTCATCGCCAGCATCATGAAGCAACTCTCTCCAAGCAATAGTGTAGCTCAGACGGAGAAAGTTAACATTTTACGGTATCTCGAGACTGTCTGTTCTAATCGGAACGTCGCAAACCTTTTGATCAACAGCTCTTTGATGCACTTCTTAGTGAAGCTGCTTCGGACTTCAAAACTCCCCACTCTTAGGGTGCAGCTAATTGTTGTCATGGGTGTTCTGATTCGCCATGCAACTGTCATTCAGGAAGAGCTTGCAGCTTCAGGGATTGTGAATGTACTGTCAGAATGTCTTCGGGATAGAGTTCTGAGAAGGAGAGCAATGGCATCTTTGGGCGAGCTCATATTCTACATTGCCACACAGAACAAAGCAGGAACTCCTGACTTTGGAGGGACAAGAGAGGCAGCTTCGCAAGCAACCTGGCAGGTGGGTACTCTCTATCTCTCACAGTAGCTTACCTCGTACAAAAGCAGTTCCCATTTTACTGAAATTCTTCTTTCCTTTTTCCATTTTGTGGTTATTTGCTCTATCTTCCTTCCCTCTTTTTTTTCTATCCTTTGCTCGCTTCCATGTTTAATGCTCCTGGTCGATTTTTGGGCTCCTACAGGTGCCTGCTACGACTATCTCGTTAGTCACAGAGATGTTAAAGAAAGGGGAAGACGAGGTAACTCAGCATTACGCTGTGAAAACCATTGAGAATGTGTCCAGTGAAGGTGGAGAATGGGCTGCTCGTTTTGCAAGCGCGGAAGTTATAACCAACCTCTGCCAGATCTACCGTCATGCAAATTCAAAGCAAGAACACTTGAAGTTGACTGCTGGAAACAGTCTCGTTCGAATCCTTAGATTTGGGTCGTCTTGGAATCAAACAGGTATTGAAAAGCTGGGAGTGAAGGAGCTTCTAGGAGGGTTAGCAAAAGGCACAGTTCGAGAGCAGCAGATTCATATCAATATCATCAACTTGGGTCTATCTGCCGGAGGGGGGTCATCTGCAGTTGGGAAAAACCTTTCCCAGTTAATAGAGGATAAGGTGTTCATACCCACTGTTGTGTCCCTTTTGGACAACGCATCGGAGGTTATCCGAGGGAAAGCTGCTCTATGTGCTGCTTTATTATGTAGAACGGACTATAAGTTTCTGCTTGCCTGCTGTAATAGTAGACTCATTCCAGCTCTGGAGAGATTAAATCGCGAGAAGGATGAGTACGTCCGGGGTTGTGTCGACTTCCTCATTCAAACTATGGTGGATTCTGTTCATCCCATCTTGGCTCGAATAGTTGCTGACATGGAAAGAGTTGGGAAAGCAGCTTCTGGGGGAACTCTGGGAAGGAAGGGAACTGTGGGAGTGGGTGCTGCTTTAGGAGCTCAGCAGCAGCTGAAAAGCTCATTGGCATTGTTCCCCGTTCTGCTCCATTTAATCACAAGCGGAACATGCAGGGGGAGAGTGGTGGATGAGGAGGTAGTGAGACACCTGGCAAGCTTCTTGGGACGCATGGCTCCGTTTCAGGTATGTCTATTATTTGCTTAAGCTCAATGTGGTGATTGGGGAATGGAGGTAATTCAATTGTCGAAGTTGAAAATTGAAAGTGACGTTACTGAAACGTTCGGATATGAAATTGAAGCTACTGCTATCTTTAAAAAGCTATGGGTAGCTTTTATGGTTTGCTCAATTGATGTTTATGCTATGATATGTGTTGTGTTTAATTATGTCGAAGGGTGCACGCATGCTTTCCTTTAACTTTTCCTCTGCCTGATCGCAGGGGCAGGAGGAATTTCTTCAATCCGTGATGCATGTCTTGGAGGTCCTTTCTCAGCAACCTCGCCTCTTACTGCTGAATAGACACAGCATTCAAACTCACCTCATTCGGAATCTCATCGCCCTTCATGCGAGGGCCCCATCGGGAGGAGACCTTCGATTTCTCTGCCTCAAAATTTTCTGCGATATCTTAGGAGTCTACTTGGAAGAATCGGCAAAGCAACCAGGAGAAGAAGCTGCTGCAGCTGGTGACGAAGGCCCTGAAGGGAAGTCTGCAGGGTCGAATGTAAAGGAGGTGATGGAAGAGAAGGCATCAGGAAATGAAGGTAATCAGGGAGAAGGGAGCGGAGCGGTAGGAGCAGGACGCCCTCAAGGAGAAGGAGAAGGCTCGTTTGATGAGATGAGAGTACAGTTAGAAGACTTTGTCAAGAGGCAAGTACTGTCGTTATACCCTGCCATTATGGAGGATGAAGACCCTATCCCTCTCTATGCCCAGAAGCTTCTTGTTGCCCTTTTGGATCATCAATGGATTCATGAGGGAGATATCGATAGCTTGCAGCTCACTCCACAGCTGTTCTCACTACTGTGTTCCGACTCTGCGGGTTTCAGCGCTCACAGTTTGAGGTTGTGCTTAGCTCTCGCTTCATCTCCAGAGGTAGAAACGAGAGCGCTTTCAGAACTGAAGGTGGTAGACAAACTAGGAAACCTTCTCGACTGCGTATGTGAGGAGGACATGGATGACTTCATTCAACCCATACTTGCTCTCTGCCAACTCTTTCTAGAGAGGGATCGTCAAGGGAGCACAGCTCCGAGCGGCGGTGAAGAGACTGCCAGGGAGAGAAGCGGGAGAACGGAGAGCAGTCAGAGGGGGGAG
Source organism: Zygnema circumcarinatum (assembly GCA_037447605.1). Lineage (NCBI taxonomy): Eukaryota > Viridiplantae > Streptophyta > Zygnematophyceae > Zygnematales > Zygnemataceae > Zygnema > Zygnema circumcarinatum. The sequence continues at coordinate 591,694 of CM074811.1, read as the reverse complement.
GGTAGCAGGAGGAGAGATTCCAGCTCGGGGGGAGGAGGTGGGTCACGACTGAGAGGAGATCAGAAGAAGAAGGGTGCTGCAGAGAACTGCATACAAGATATAGGCGACTTTGCGAACCACGCTGATTTGTTCTTAGAGCTCACCGGCAGTGAAGATGCAGACGTTGCGGAATCTGCAGGCGAATGTCTCTGCTTAGTCATGTCTCTCTCCTCCCGAGCTCATTTAATAAGAGCAGCGGACCACCTACTAAGGAACGCCATCCTCTTTGCGGACCTCCTGGCGAATCCGACCCATAGCCATAGTCCGGACCTTGTGACTAAGCTGCAGCTGCAGCTGCTGAAGGTTCTGGGAGCCTCCTTCAAGCTCCAACAGCAGCATGAGCTGCACGATGTAGAGGGGCTGTTGAGAGACTTTGAGAGTGTGGGAGACATTGTTATCGGCTTGAGGGAGCACCGAGATAAGAGGATCGCTAGGGCTGCGGACGATGTGGCGTATGAGCTTGAGCAGTTATAGCAGAGTGTAAAGAGGTGAGGTTAAATTTCTTACTCTTTTTTTGGGGAACCTCGGCACTATGTTTCAGGGAGAGTCCCCCACCTTTGCCTTTCAACATTTGTCTTTGTCGACTTACATTGCCGATCTTAAATTCTATCCTCGAGGGGAGGGAGTAGTGTAGTTAGAAAGGTCAGATTAGAGAGTGTTTCCTCTCTTCGAGCAGGGAGAGGAGAGGGAAAGGAGGGCATTAGGGTATAGAATTTAGGGTTAGTGTTCTAGAGGCTAGGGCTGCAGCGTTGAGGGTTCCAATTTAGAAACCATTTATTTGTTCATTGTGGCTGGCAAAAGAGTCTGGCTAGGAGGATAGATTTGGTGGATGACCAACTCTGTTTCAGATCTGAATAAGGCGGGCCAAACCCTTCCTCTTTCTCTCGGACCCCCCTCTTTCTCTCCCTCCCTAGCTCCATAGATAGCTCTAAGATTCCAACTTCATTCATTTAGTTGAATGAAAAGCAAAGGATGGGCCATTGATCTCACGATGGCGATGATGCCATCAAATGTACATAGACAAAATCAGCATCATGGGGAACCACGAGGAACTAACTGGTCGCAAAGGACCTCATCAGCATTCGTTCAAATAAATGAATGAATGAAGTTGGACCATGAATACGCACCCTAACTCTGAAACGTTTAGAAATAAGGGGTTGTCAGACTTAAAAATCGTCAGTAGTCCGTTCGTCAGTTTGTCACCAAAACGAGTACCCCGGTGATAGCGATCCGCCTGCAGCGGAGTACTTTCGTAACTTTCTTTTTCGTAATGCTTTCAGAACTTTTTGCTAAGTCTGACAACCCCTATCAGAACGTTTTCAGATCAATGCCACATCTCCTTTTCTAATTCTAATATTTAAAACTCTAAAAGTCCCTTGTACAGAATTTTGCCATCCCAAAATTGCCCTGCATAAGGCACAACCATAGGCGTGTCTGAATCACTACAACAAAGAGAAATATCGGGCCGGGGTTGAGCAGGATCCCTCCGATTGCCACTGGAATCCTCATTGTGACCAGACAGATTGAGAATTTGAACTCTTTTTCATGTTGTTCAATTTCTTAAATCAAAAAAAAAAAAAAAAGACCTTGAGTGTTCAACGTTAAACCCTATTGAATACCGTAGGTTAAAACATTGAGAAATTAAGTAAAAAACGGTTCGATTTCTCGATTTTACGGTACAGCATCACAAGAAACGATGCGGATATAACGCGGAGGAGCAAAAATAATTTCGTCCTTTTTTCCCAAACTTAAAATTATAGGTTTGCTAAAGAAACTCACAAAAAAATTCCAAAAAAATATATCAGACCCCCAAACCTGAAGTGAAGTTGACCGCATGTGAGTGTGCGTGACATGCATAATTCTGGCAACAACAACGAAAAAACCAGCCAAGAAGACTTTTTTTTGACAACAACAAATTTCAAAGAAGAGAGCAATTTTACAACACAGAAAGGAAACATAAACATGTTCCAAAAAATCATTCTTCTCTTGCTGCCTAATTGTGCATACGCCCAGTAACCTATTGACATACAACTGTCATCTGCAACAGAACTAGAGCAAGACAGACGAGATTACAACCCTCACATGTGTACTGTACATGACATTAACCGAATAGAAAACGGACAGATACTCGCTTCTACCTTTCCTTTCCTTTCCTCTCCTCTCGCCTCATCTCCCCTCACCCTGTCTCCCTCTTCTCCTTACTCTCCTCCCTTCGCCTCTCTTGTTTCTTTCCCACCTCGAACGAACGCTGAAGCCTCTCTTTGCATGTCCACACTCCCTCTCTCCCTGTCCTTCCCTACTCACGTTGCCACTACACATTGCCCTCCCTAAATGAAGTAGGATGGAGACAGGGTCAGCTCCGACAAGACCTGCACAGGCAGCAGAAATTTCAAGTCAGCACTGATTTCGGCCCTCTCTACAAAGGCCAAACACAGCGAGAGAGCGGAAAAGACGGGGAGTGGGAGAGACGAGAGGAGAGGAGAGGAGAGAAAATAAATCTCCTTCCTCACTACTGAACACTGCCATGCTCCCATTAATCTTTTTAGATGCCCCAAGCAAGGAATGCGAAACCCAAACCCCCTAATGCTATGCATTTCCCTCACTGAAGCGATGAGATGGATGTGTGCATGAATGTATATATTTTTTTATTTCGAGTAATTTTTGCTCTTGGAAAAAGGAAAGCAGTGCAGCACCTCGAGCTGCTCCTCAGTGAAGCGCAGCTGCTGAAGGGCCCACGTGTCGGCGTGAGTTCTGCGGAACTCTCCGAACGTTTTTGTGACCGTGGACCGAATCGGTGGAGGCTCGTTCACAAATCTCGCAGCCAACATAAGGATATCGGGCAGCCACCTGCGCTTCCAGAGAGGGAAAGGAGAGGGAGAGGGAAAGGAGGGGGGAAGGGAGAGAGAGAGGGGGGG
>CM074811.1:567459-581860 GCA_037447605.1 Zygnema circumcarinatum | reverse complement strand
AAGGGAGTCTAATTATGACTATGTGAAACCCAGGTAAAAAAGGACTCCAAACAATTTGAAAAGCTGCTCGTGTTTGGTCTCCTGTACTATGCAGGCTGCCCTCCATATAACACAGCCCTTGCAGAAACCTTTGTTTGTGTATGTTATATAATCCATATTATCCTTCTAAACACTTTCATTCCCACAAAAGATTAGCCAAAGGGAGGCCTAGCACTCACTGGCAAGCTTCATCCAAAGCTTGAGCCGCCTCTTCCCGCAAAGAGGCAGACCCAATTGCAGCCCCCGCAGCTCCCACCACTTCCAAAGGACCCATTCCATCCCCTTTCATGGGTCCATCCATGGCTTCAAAATCCGGCAGGCATGATCGGCACCCTCGAACGCATGCATCCATTCGGAGCAGCACTACTCGCCATGCATCTCGTACATCTGTCACATGAAAAAAACGACATGAAACTATCACATCATGCAACCGGAAAAAGTCCTTTCCAGATACCTGATGCATGACTAACTTAACCAGATTCTCCCTCTCCCTCCCTCTCTCCCTCCCTCCCTCCCTCCCTCCCTTCCCCAAGAGAAGCACATACTCTTGGATGCAGCCTGCCCTGTCTCCAACCGACAGAGTGTCCTTAAGTCTGCGATCGCTCCTTGAAAATGTAAGTCCAAAATCTGCGAAGCGAAGGCGAGTTCTTCCTTGCTGGATGTGTGCCAATTGGGTTTTAGTTCCCTTTCGGGCCGCCCTGAACCCCGGGTGCTCACCCATCTCTCCACTCCGGGAACTCCGGCCACTTCAGGGACGGCTCTGAACCCTCCTCCCAGTTTAAGCTTCATCAAGAGTAAGAGATGTCAGACTTGCAGAAGTCGAACGGAAGGTTTTTCTTCAGTAGTGCTAAAGATTGTTTATACGGAGTACTCTTGTGCAGGCGGATTGCGATGCCCTTAGAGTACTCGTTTGGGTATCAGATTTACGGAAGTTTTTTTCTTCAGTACTACTTACGCTTTTTATTTTTAAGTCTGATATGCCCTAATGTCAACTTAGTTTGGCGGAAGATAGCATGAGTCCAAGGAATGAACATGTTGTGGACAAAAAACATGGGAAAGGGCAAAAGAGAATAGAATTTTAGACTTCTGCATGACTTAGACATATATAACTAGCAGAATGCATTTTCCAAAAGAATTCTTTTCAAATGAGCAGAATAAGGTATGGGAGTCGCACCTGTACTCATCAAGTGGGTAAAAAATGAGCAGACTCTGAAGCAAGTGAATGAGCATGCGGCCTCCTTCTTCATTCACCTGCCGCCCTCCTCCCTTACATTCTTCAGAAAGAAGGACAGATTCTTAAAAGGATTTCATTTCCCGCAGTGTGTACCACTAACCAAAGATTCTTTTCTTCAAGAAGTTTGACTCTTCCCACTGAATTCACCACCATTAAGCACTTGTGAGACTTCCATGAACAACCCCACCTGTTCATGAAGTTCGGTTTGGCTCAGAACCTTTATCAGAATATCTTTATCACTATCTTTATCATAGCTCTTGCCTGTACATATCGCCGTAGAGCAGGTCCATACCTTGCTAGACGGGGCATCTAATGCAGCAGCAGCGAGTTTCAATATGAGACCCCGATATGGTACATAAGCTGAACCTCCCAACCACATGATTCCCGCAAGAATAGTGTACATTGAGGTGACAGAAAGTTCCAATGCAGCGGAAAGTGTAGCCTGTAATGCAAAACCCACACACCACCCCCAAAAAAAGGGAAGAAAAGAGTTCTATTTTAGCACTTTCAGGTGTAAAATCACTCTTATCAATACAGGATCGATCAGTTTCTACAAAACGATTAGAGCGACAAAGTTCACAGCAAGGCTGGTTGAATTCTGCGTGACCCAACTAGAAACCAAAAGAAAATTGTTTCATGTAAACACAAACGTAAAAAAGACATATTAAGCTCATTATATTGGAGAAATGAAGCCCAACATCATTACCTTCCCTGCCGCTTGCAGTCCTGATGCATCTCCCAGAGAACTGAAGCCGGTGGAGGGAGAGCCGGAAAGGAGGGAGAGAGTGAGTTCAGCAATGGGCACAAGTAGACGTGGAACTGCCACATGAGGATGTGCATATATTGCGGCTGAGCATAGAACACCCAGTTCCGTTGCAGCTCCTGGAAGCACATTATTCTGAATAAATGCAGAAAGCTTAAGAAGCACCTGACAGCAAAAAGAACAAAAGCATCAGTTAATTGTAAGAAATATCATTGGAAAAAGCCATGCATTACACAACAAGGGCAAAAAACTGAAGCTTTTCTTGCAAATGAGAACCAAAAGTACCGTGTTTTTGTGACAGAAACAGTAGAAAAGGTGCGTTGGAAACTTTTGACAGAAAGGGAAATACCTGATCAAATAAGGGCATGGTTAAATGGGCAAACAAAAGCTCTATCAACGCTCGGAAACTGCCTCCTGATGTATCGTTTAGAAGGAAGGATCTGGTTGCATGGATATTCCACAAAAAAGATTGCCCCCCTCCCCCCATCATCACTTCACTCCTTACGCAGATTTCGTGAACACATTTCACTTGTGCTATGAAAACAACTAATCCACCTTCCATTCAAGGGAGACGGGAAGAGGAAAGCAGAGGGAGGCAAAATGGGGAGTCGGAGAAGGGTGAATGGAGATGAAAGGTAGGGCGAGGAGGGGGAGAGGAGAGAGAGGGAGGGGGGTGGAGGAGGAGTGTCCGGCCGTAGAGTAGACCATACTTACGACGACGAAGATGAATTGTCCGGCGGTTCTAAGTGTGTGAGAAGAGTGAAGATGCGAGACAACAGATCATCCACCCATATTGACCAATCCAGAGGGAGAGTTCCACTCCCTCCATCCTCCACGTTGCCCATCATTCCTACCTGCATCATTTGAACAACACCCAACTACTACATCAAAATGGAAAACCCCAACAGACAAAACATCTGATCCAAGGCTTGAACGATGATATCATTGCATGAAGGGTTTAGGGGCTGCTGAGAAACACACTCACACTTGACAAAACGGTGAAGTAAAACTGCAATGTAGCGATTGTTTTGGGTGGATCATTTGCATCAATGCCTGGGAGAGAAGCTTGCAGGGCCTCAGCGATAATCTCCCTTCCCGCAATTACCAGTTCATGCGACGGAGAAACCTGTCCAACAAATGGTTGCAAAATCACACTCATATGCATGCAAATTTGACTTCAAATGACACTTAAACAAGAGACATCTTGATATGCATGTAGCAGAAGAAGCACGATTTGAGCTGTTTGCCAACTTTGTTTTTTGCCTTGCCTACTTTCATACGACTTAAAGAATGCGGAATTCACTGTCGATCCGGCAATAGTGAGCAACGGATCTAAAGATCAGGTTAAGGAAAAATGGCAAAAGAAGGGCCTACCCCATCCCCTCCATCCATAGTCGTATCCATGTCCACAGTTAAGCTTTCCAACGGATTCGCCGCTAGAAGGAGGGGTCGAACACAGAGAGCCAAAGTTGCCAGAGCTGCCTCCAATTGGTGAGTTGCTGTTACCTGCAAAATAGGTAAAAAAAAAGATACATCAATAGCAGATGTGCATATTAGAATACATGTGGTATAGGATATAGTGATGCTTTAGATGCACAACAAAACCCAGCAAAAACTCTGCTTAGTCCAATAGTAATCCCCTCATGTTATCCATTGACCCCCTCAAAACAAACGACTCCAAAAATAAGGCATCAACCAACCAAACTTGAACCTCCCGACCTCCTCCTCCCCCCCACCACTCTCTCTCTCTCTCTCTCCCCCTCTCTCTCTCTCTCTCTCTCTCTCTCTCTTACCCTCCAAAAAAAGCGCTTCTCTCCCATCGCCTCTCCAGCCACACAATGTTCTTGCATTCACAACAGTTCCACGGACAACAACCCAAATTCCATTCATTCCGACATCATTTAGAGAACAATCCTCTCTTAAACTAGCACATAAATATCTTCCCCGTACCGTATCGAGGGCCTGTCTGAAGCGTTCTATGACGAGCGGGAGAACAGCATTTGGGTCCACATAGGCCAACCCTCCTGCCACGCTGGCAGCTGTACTGGCCAAATTGTCATTCTTGCTGTATTGTGCACGCTCGACCAATCGCAGGAGAGCTTGAACAATTCGAATTCTCTCAATGGAGCCAAGGGGGGCTGGATAACCGGTTGCCACTGATCGGACTCCCCTGAAGCAGGCCAAAACAAAGTACATCTTATCGTAATAAAACGAAAACCAACGTAGTGAATGCAAGCTATTTCCTGGTTAGAATGTACAGAAAGAATAACATAGTAACGTAGAAGATTATATCAAGGACAAGAAGTCCCGGATTGAGTGACCCACAGCACTTACTGCTTTTCGTAAGCTAAACGTTTCAGGAAGGAAGTTGCAAGGTGGCGTAAGAATCGTTCCAAACCACTAGTCCATGAACCTCCGTTTGAAGGATGGTAATATTGTTCCAAAAATTCGATAAGAGCCTCCGCACGGAGCAGTACTGAACTATCCTCTGAAGATGATCTCAACAAGTAAGCGATGGTTTTTGCGACTGATCTGGTGAGAGCAAAGTCTGCCTGAACATTGAAAGCTCTGCTCACTTCCTTTGGAGCACTCCGCTCTATAGGAGAGCTCCCTTGCGATGATCCCACAGGAATTTCAAATGCCCTTAGGAAGTGGGTGAATAGAGAGGGTATGTGAGTTTCCCAGTCGAGAGACAATGCAGGGAGATGCTTAGCACATCGAGCGATGATGCTGGCCCATTGCTGCTGCCAAAAGAGGCAATCGGGAATTTGGGTCCACAAAAACATAGCCTGAGAAACCCATTCACTGCATTTGCATCAAAAACATTGTTGAGTATTAGGGATGCGACGAAAGAAGAGAGATTAGATAAAACATTAGAGCCTCAAAGCAATTCTCGACAACCGGATTACGTTTTTAGTTGAAGTGCACAACAGAAAATCTGTTGCTAGAGTTTCCTCACCTCCATTTTGCAGTAGGATCGGGTTTTCCTTTGAGCTCTCTCGGACCTGTGGTTGGTAAGAAGGCCGATAAGAAGCCCAAAGCTTCAAGTGCATCATTATGGGCGAAATTCTCTAAGCGGGGCCTGCATTTATCAAAGGAGAGGGAGGTTTCATGGACGAAAGAATGTAAGAAATACTTCATAAAGTCTTGGGGCTGCAAATCCAACTACTAACCTACGCTTTTAGGACTTTCTAGTGTAATAACTTAAAAAGATAGAAGCCTTACCGAAACTCCTCCCAAATTTCAGCTGCAGAACCCGCCGGAAAGTAGCGTCTTGCCCTCCTCACAAGGCTCATACAGGCTGTCAAGTGAATCTGGTGCAATGCTGCACCAGAATAGCCCTCTTGCCTGAAAGTATATGTACAACAACATCAAACAAACAAACAAACAGTAAACAAAACAAACAAACAGTAAACAAACAAACAAACAGCAAACAGTAAGAAACAAAGCTCCATCTTTCCAGCTTGTCCAAACAAAAGTCTATCACCAAATAGTTCCAAACATATGCAATGACTTACGCCCCATTTTATGAGCTATAGTCCGTTTCACAAATGGACTTCTTCGTACCTTTTAAGCCCCTAACTTGTTTGACTAGATTTTGAAGTATACCTCATGAACTGTGTAGTAACGATAAGCTCGTAGAGGGGCCGCCAGTTGACAGTTAATGAAAGAACTCGCCGATATTTCCGCAAGATAAAGGTCAATAGTTGGCCCCATCTCACCTGAGTTCCCAAACGGATTGAGTCAAGTCTCCAACATGGAACAGTGTATGAAAAAAAGCTAATATCAATACCTATTCGATAGCTGAACTAGTCTTCGTCTGGGCAAATGACTAAAAAGCCCCAAAGTTTTATGCAAAAGGTTTAGAATTTTGCAGCCTCTGACTGGCAATGACGTGAACATGTGCAGAAACTAGTGAAGGAGTAAATAGATGAATAGAAGAAAAAGGTGACTGAAGAGAATAATCCAACAAAACTAGATAATTGTAGATAATGCTGGCAATCTAAATTCCCTTCTGGAATCATAATCTGTGTGCTTTTGATAATATGTCAGAACCGTTGATTGAGATACAGCTCAAATTCGCACCCTAGGGTTTGACTAAGAGCAAGATTATTGTTCCCCATAGCCGAAGTTGTGGTCGTGAGGTAATTTGCCCCTTTGCCTCGAACAGGTTTTGTGCCTAAAAGCGTGCCTGACTAATTAATTGACTTAACCATTATAAGCAAGAGCACAAAAGTTTCAAAAGTTGCTCAAGGAAACCAGCACTTGGAAAAAACTTTGATCTGAACTCAAAAATTAAAGATGTGCACCTGAGCAAACATGTCCCCTCGGCATTGAAGCACAATGTCCAGTGCAAGACGACTGATCTTCTCCAGATCTTCCACTTCAAGCTCAGCCTTGCTTGATAAAAAACTGCAAAACAAGGTGTCATAAACCAAAGCTGTTAGTCAGGTTGCATTCCATTAACAAAAACAACCGAGAAAATAGCTCGTGCTGGCCTTTCCTCTCTCAAAAAAGGTCCAATTGAAGGGATGGATAGCCACGGTCCTCTCCCGCTCAAATGATGACCAGACTGCTCCATATACCACCATTGACGGAGCACGAGAATGAGAGAAAAAAAAAATGTAAAAGGAAGGTCCTCCCTTCCCCAGCCTCTTGGCCTCCCTCCCTCCCTCCTTTCTCCTCTCCCTCCTTTCTATATCGTCCCTCCCTCCCTCCCTCCCTCCTTTCTCCTCTCCCTCCTTTCTTTATCGTCCCTCCCTCCCTCCCTCCCTCCTTTCTCCTCTCCCTCCTTTCTATATCGTCCCTCCCTCCCTCCCTCCTTTCTCCTCTCCCTCCTTTCTACATCGTCCCTCCCTCCCTCCCGCGTACATGCAGAAGATAAGGTAACATGTACTCGTACCTGTTCACCACTGAAACCCAGCGTAAAGTCGGGCCTGGTCCAGATTTCCCCCCCTCCCATCCCTCTCCCACAGTCTCAACCAACGCATGGAAACGCTTCGGTTCGAGCTCCGCTGCCTGCTCTGCAACGGAGGGCGGAAGCCACTCCACATAGACATGCATCTTGGCAAATTCCACGGATTTTAAAGAAAATCAAATCGCCAAAATTTATAGATTGAAAGAATCTGCAAATGCGAATCAAATACGTCAGGAATTTCGGCATCAGATGTTTGGAAATTCGTTGGCAAGGTTCTCCACTCCCATCGATCGCTTTTTTATTTTTTTTAAAAGCGATCATACATGGAATTGCTCTTATCATGTTTTATTCAAATGAAGGGGCGAAAATAAACAAAAAAAAACACGAAGGAAACGTCGCGCATAAATGAGTTGCGCTTCAAAGTCACATATAAATGCATGAGCTTCACGAAAACTTGACTTTAGGAAAACCTTGTAACCTGAACGACCGATACTCTGGCATGCAGCCGCAAGCTTTATTTCCCTCTCCTCCCTTTCACACTCGCGCAAAGCAACTTGATTGGCAATAAATTACAGCTCTCTCCCTCTCCCCCACGCTCTCCCCTCCCTCTCCCTCTCCCTCTCCCTCTCCCTCTCCCTCAAAGCAACTTGATTGGCAATAAATTACAGCTATCTCTACTCTCCTCTCTCTCTCTCTCTCTCTCTCTCCTCTCTACTCCACGCTCTCCCTCGTCCACTCCCTCCCCCCGCCCGGCCCCCCTCTCCTTCTCCGTCTCCCTCTCCCTCAAAGTAACTTGAGTGGCAATAAATTATGACAGTCTCCCTCTCCCCCTTGCTCTCCCTCTTCCTCTCCCTCAAAGAAATAATAATAAAGTAACGTTCTCCCTCCTCTTCCCATCCTCTCTTCTACTTTCTTTCCCTCTCCCTTCCCTCCTCTCTCCCTCTCTCACTCCCTCTCCCTCTCCCTCCAGTCAACTTGATTAGCAATACATTACAGCTGAGGGAAAGGGAAATGGAGAAGGGAAGGGCATGGAGAGGGAAAGGAATTGTGTGGAGAGAGGGACAGGCAATATTACAGCCCTTTCCAACTTCAACTCCAACACTCCCTCCCCTTTTCTCTCCCCCCCCCCCACCTTCCCCTTCCCCTCTTTCTCTCACTTCCTTCCCCCTCTCCCTCTCCCTCCTCTCCCTCCTCTCCCTCCTCTCCCTCCCCTCCTTCCTCTCCTTCTCCATCTCTTGCCTCCCACCTCCTCTCTTCGTTTCCCATTGCTGTCTGCACGCCCCCCTCAAAAGCGTGCCCGAGACAGGCGACTCACCTCTTGCAGCTCCGAGCACTGTCCGCCCCCCCTCGCACCAACGCTCGTCACCGCTCCAACATGATGATGAGGCGCAGCCCCATGACGCTGCCCGGAGATACTACCGCCAAAGCAAACCCTAAAACTGCAACAAAGTCATCTTCATCAACATAACAAATTACACATGCTCGTCAACCGCATGCCCTATTGAGAAAAAACCGCCCTTCAAATGCCTTCCAAGACCAGGAAATTTTGCTTTCAGGGCAACTTTTGACAACTGGAGGGCGCTTTAGGAGGGAGAGATACTATGCAGCTTCCACGAAGCTTCGGTGACCCGATCCATGTGCCTGAATGATCAACGAATTGGAAAAACGTCGTCGACCAATCAGAGTAGCCGATTCAACCCAAATGATTAAACTATAAACAATGTTGATCCGATTTTTTGATCTGAGAAAATCTCCCTCGTGGGATCAACGTCAGTGGATCTACAATTGCAACCGGTTGAAGAACCAATCTAAGATTGTCACGTGACATCTGTACGGTAAAATGCCACGCATAGTACGGCTCCAGGTGGATATTCTACAGTACTGTACTTTCCTTCCGTACATGATGACCTCAGCTTTTCGTACGTGTCCGTACACCCCTTCCAGGAAAGCTCCCGGCGCCTTCCCCGTCGCTGCCTAGAACCCAAAGCGTCCAGAAATCCATCTCGCACGCGTGAACACTTGTCTCAAGCCCTATTGGTCCAGTTGTGAACAGTCTCTCGCCAATGTCGTTCACTTTTCTTCGCACGTGTGAACATATTCCAGAAGCCCTTTCCGGGTCCAGTGTGAGCACTTCCCTGCCAATGTCGTTCAGTTTTTTCCGCTCGTGCGAAGTGGCTTCCTGCCCCGTTCGCAGCTCCCACCCCGAAATGGCGCTTCGCCTCTGTCCGAGCACTAGCGGCCTGCCAGCTCGCCACGTGTCCCCTTCCATGGCCGGCGCTGCCACGTGTCACGCCCTCACGCTCTCCTCACTCAGCCCCCTCTCTCCCTCTCTCGTCCTCTCTCCCTGTTTCGCTCTTTCTCGCTCCCCCTCTTGCTCTCTTGCTTCGTCTGCTTCTTTCCCCCCCAATGGCATCCCCCTCTCCCCTAGAATGATCGTTCCCTCCTTTCGGCAAATAGCTCGCAGAATTAGGGTTAAGGTTTTGGGTCCAGAAAGGGGTTCAAGCTCAGCCATGGCGGCTGCTTCCGGGGCGCTTTCCGTTAACGTGGCGGCCCCTCCCTCGTGGGAGGAGCTGGCGGCCATGGTGGGGGAGCTCGGCCATGGCGGCAATGCGGCAGCTGTACGGCTCCCACGTGCGAAGGAGCGTCTATTTGGGAGCGAGGAGGAACCCCGCGTTGTGTTATTCCGTGACAACTCTGCGTGGTGCCCGTATTGCGAGAGGGTGTGGCTGCAGCTAGAAGAGAAGGAGGTACCCTACAGGTGAGCCGCCACAGTGGTGCTTGTATGCTCTACATCGCGCTCATGGCTTACAGTTACTAAGGTTTTAGCTTACTCATTAATGTATTTAAAAAAAGAAAAAGGAAAAACTAGTTCAAGAGTATACATGAAAGCGCACATTTTCCACGCATGTCTCTAGGTAGGTTGCATCCATGTAATTCGCTGTTTTTTTCTTATTTTTGTTAACTCCATTATGTTAGCGGAGTCCTACGGCTATGCACATGGCATGTATGGGCATGCCGTATGCCATGTACAGGCCATGTGATGGTTCAGTTTCCCAGTCCTCATCTCATGCAAGAGCATGCAATTTTGCATGTGGACAATGCATATCTCATGTGCGGGCATGTCAACCCTTGTCCAAATGCTACTTTCTACGTGTTCAGCGAACTTTGATGATGTTCAAAATCCCTCTCCCCCTCTCCCTCTCTCACTCTCCCTCTCCCCCTCTCCCTTTCCTCCTCTCCCTTTCCCCCTCTCCCTTTCCCCCTCTCCCTCTCCCCCTCTCCCTTTCCCCCTCTCCCTTTCCCCCTCTCCCTCTCCCCCTCTCCCTTTCCCCCTCTCCCTCTCCCCCTCTCCCTCTCCCCCTCTCCCTCTCCCCCTCTCCCTTTCCCCCTCTCCCTTGCCCCCTCTCCCTTTCCCCCTCTCCCTTTCCCCCTCTCCCTCTCCCCCTCTCCCGCTCCCTCTCCCCATCTTAAGGAGAGTGTGGCCTTTGTGTGCAGAGTGGAGAAGATCAACATGCGCTGTTATGGGCCCAAGCCCGAGTGGTACACTCGCATGGTTCCGTCAGGGCTACTGCCCGCAGTGCAGGTCTCGCCTCACCGTACCGTACCGTACCGTTCCGTTCCGTTCCGTTTGCTTTTCGATTCTGATTGAGGGGGTTCAGGATGTCACATGTGCTCAGTTCTCAGTTCTCAGTCCTGCTATGGGTCATCCAACTTTTTGGTCACGTTTATCTTATTCCCTGTTTTTTATCTGCAGATAGATGGGAAACTCATTACCGAGTCTCTCGACATCATGTTTGTGTTGGAGGACACTTTCAAGGACTATAAGCCGCTTCTCCCGGTCGTCGGATCGGCGGAGTGGAAAGCGATCGACGGTCTGCTGCGGCTCGAGAGGCAGCTCATGGGGGCATGGCTTCAGTGGCTGACCGGGTCATGGGGGGGGAAGGGTCCCTTCGAATCCACCATGGATAAAGTGGAAGCTTCCTTGAAGCAGCATGGAGGGCCTTATTTCCTTGGGAAAGAGGTGGGGTTTCTCACCTCATTCAACTTCATCTCGATGAATGAATGCTTGAAACAGAGAGAGCGTTTAGACTCGTGTAGAGTTGAATGGGCTTATAACTGCTCTCTCTCTCTCTCTCTCTCTCTCTCTCTCTCTCTCTCTCTCTCTCTCTCTCTCTCTCTCTCTCTCTCTCTCTCTCTCTCTCTCTCTCTCTCTCTCTCTCTCTCTCTCTCTCTCTCTCTCTCTCTCTCTCTCTCTCTCTCTCTCTCTCTCTCTCTCTCTCTCTCTCTCTCTCTCTCTCTCTCTCTCTCTCTCTCTCTCTCTCTCTCTCTCTCTCTCTCTCTCTCTCCTCTCTCTCTCTCTCTCTCTCTCTCTCTCTCTCTCTCTCTCTCTCTCTCTCTCTCTCTCTCTCTCTCTCTCTCTCTCTCTCTCTCTCTCTCTCTCTCTCTCTCTCTCTCTCTCTCTCTCTCTCTCTCTCTCTCTCTCTCTCTCTCTCTCTCTCTCTCTCTCTCTCTCTCTCTCTCTCTCTCTCTCTCTCTCTCTCTCTCTCTCTCTCTCTCTCTCTCTCTCTCTCTCTCTCTCTCTCTCTCTCTCTCTCTCTCTCTCTCTCTCCTCTCTCTCTCTCTCTCTCTCTCTCTCTCTCTCCTCTCTCTCCTCTCTCTCTCCTCTCTCTCCTCTCTCTCTCTCTCTCTCTCTCTCTCTCTCTCTCTCTCTCTCTCTCTCTCTCTCTCTCTCTCTCTCTCTCTCTCTCTCTCTCTCTCTCTCTCTCTCTCTCTCTCTCTCTCTCTCTCTCTCTCTCTTTCTCTCTCTCTTCGCCCTCTAATTCGAACCCGTTCTGTTCTTTTCTCTCGCGTGAATGTTTCTCTCTCTGTAAAATATATGCAGTTCTCTCTGGTGGATGCGGTCTACGCCCCCTTTTTGGAACGAATAGCGGCGAGCATTCCCTTCTGGAAGGGCTTTGTGGTGCGAGGAACAGGGAGATGGCCCCTGGTTGACAAATGGTACGATGCCATGGATGCTCGCCCAACATACCAAGCCATGAAGTCTGACGACTTCACCATCACTCACTGTCTTGAGCCTCAAATCGGTCGCTGCTATCCCACTCCCGAAGGCGAAGCCTATAGGGCCCTCGTAGAGGGAACAAAGGGCAGTTGGGACTTACCCTTGGGAGAGGAAAGGACGGCATGGGGATGGGATGATGGCACCGGGAAGGATGGTGCTCGGGAGGAGGCTGCAAATACATTGCTGGAAAATCATGATGCCATTGTGGGGTTCGCACTAAGGGGGGTCAAGAATGGCGATGCGCATAGGGAAGCAGTGGGTTTAGGGTTTCGTCACGTCGCGTTCGCTCTTTTGAAGGGGGTCGAGGAGGCGGGCCCGCCCCCCAAACTGCCCGAAGAGGTGGCGGTAGCGGCGGCCTATTTGAGGGATAGGGTGGGAGTACCGCGGGACCTCACATATCCAGCGGGGAGGCAATTGCGAGCTCATTTGAATTGGCTTGTCAAAGGGATTCGTGCGGCCTCGTAGTCTTATTGGGTAGTTTGTTCCTGCTCTTATGTGCTGGGTTAGGGAGGGAGGAGGAGCGGACTGAGTGTATTGTACATTCGTTACGTTATATGGGGAACTAGCTGTGCCCGTCTTGCTTTTAGGGTTATATATGACTGTCCTGTCAGAGGACCCAGATAATTGTTGTTGTTGTTGTACAATGTGATGCGTTATTCACACACATCCAGTGCAATGTTTCAGGCAAAGTTTTGCGTGTGGATTGAATTTTTGGTGATTAGGGTTTGGGAGGAAGTCCTCCATTCCCCCCCCCCATCTCCCTGTCTCCACTCCAGCCAGTTCCCCTTCCACCCGTTCCAGTCCCGGGCGTGACGTGACAGTGTTGCTGTTAGCACTGCGGTAGTTAAACTGCATGTTCCATGCTGTGGCCCGCATGGAATTACGCGCTCCCGAACTAGGAAGTGGTGGCCCTAGCGGCTGACCTCCATGCCACGTGGCGAGCGCGGAGTCGCTGCATGTACCAAACGCACAGCAGAAAATACAGGCCCGCCTGTCACGTAGAACTACAACCGTTGGATTTCCCCATGCGAGATTACAGCCGTTAGATGTATCACGTGTACACCCGAGGAAACGTAACGTACCAGCGTGACCCAAAGTCAATGTTTGTTTTGTCGCTTTCTGTTGGAGGCGCTTGGAGTCACTCAGGATCGTACGGCAGCCCATCATGGGCTCCCGAAAACGACAAGGCCAAAACCGTACGGCAAGGCGGCTGGTCTTGACCGTCCGTCCACGCAACGGCGGAAAACCGGGAAATTTTGCGGCTGACCGGGGGCTCCGATTGGCCAGATGCTGACGTGGCTGAGTTCTCGCGGTTTCTGAGGCCGGGGTGTCAGACTTCACAAAATTATTTGACGAAAAACTGGTTTTCAGTATTGCGAAAACGAAATTCGGCCGATACTGATAACGATTGCTTTGCCGAACCTTAGGTTCGGGATTATGGAGTCAACCAAACGCCTAAATGAGAGAGTGTGGGGATGCAGAGAGTGGGAGAAAAAAGGGATGCCAGTAAATACGTAGAGAGGGAGAAGTGGGAGATGGATAGAGGGAGAGTGGAAGAAAGAAAGTTGGACAGAGTGAGGTCGAGGGTGGGAGAAAAGGGAGGGAGGGAGAGAGGGGAGGAGGGGGGGACCTAAAGAGGGAGAAAGAGAAGAGAGAGGGAGGGTAGGATAGAGGGAGGGAGCGAGGAAGAGAAGGAATGGTAGTTGCGGACAATTTACGGACTCCTCATTTGTGCCATGTACAAATGGCATGGCATGGGTCGTCATGGCATGGGTCTTCATGGCATGGGTCAGAGCATGCATGCAAACCACCAACAACAAACCACGAGCTCTCATCCTTGGGCTCCACTCCTCCTCTTGTACGAACAAGGTTCCATGTGCGGTGGTGGAACTGGTGGTGTGGACTGAACTGGCCGTAAAGTACTGCAAGAAATTTTGTCAAGCCCTTTTGACTAATTTTCTTAAAACTGGGTAAAAACAGCCTGGAATCTCTATGTACACACCTTTTGTGGCTATATGCACACCTTTATTTTCGCCGGTCAGATTTAGGGCCTTTTACTCAGCCAAAAAGTGTGTATCTTTCACAGATCGGACCATTAGACAAACCAGTCGACTGGTTGGCAACCAGTGGTTGCGGACCGAAACAACCATTCGACTGGTTGCCAACCAGTGGATGCCACTGGTTGGCAACCAGTCGACTGGTTTGGAACCAGTGGATGCCACTGGTTGGCAACCATTCGACTGGTTGGCAACCAGTGCCGCCGGATCGAAACAACCATTCGACTGGTTGCGAACCAGTGGCGCAGGACTGAAACAACCATTCGACTGGTTCGGAACCAGTGATCCAATGGTTGGCAACCATTGAATTTCTGAAATTATGCCTTTTTGC
>CM074811.1:545543-557271 GCA_037447605.1 Zygnema circumcarinatum | reverse complement strand
GAGAGAGAGAGAGAGAGAGAGAGAGAGAGAGAGAGAGAGAGAGAGAAGGGGGTTGGCGTTCAGAGCAGCCGGGGAGGCATTTATCACCAGCCCATGCTTGCCTTCTGTGCATTCAACGTGGTAGATACATTTTTGTATCTTCGATATTTTTTTTCGTGCCCCAAGTTTGAGCTTTTGGAAGTATTGAATAACTCGAACTTTATTTGACGCGAAGAGAATCAACTTGACTTGATTTGTATGTTCGGCGGCGTCAACAGCCACAACCGGCACATGGAGTCACCGTTGCGTTTGTGCGGGTGGCGAACTTCTGCATAGAACTCCTCCACCCTCTTGGAGATAACAGCCCCATTGCCGGATTCTTGGAGAAAAACCCACGGGGAGGCCTACACCACCTCTGCCTCACAGTACGTATCTTTTCAACCTTTGTTTACTGATATGGCCCCCTATTCCGTACAAAACTTTCGCTTACCATAGAAAATGGTAAGAAGCGGGTAGGAAGGGCGAG
The DNA here is from genome assembly GCA_037447605.1 of Zygnema circumcarinatum. NCBI lineage: Eukaryota > Viridiplantae > Streptophyta > Zygnematophyceae > Zygnematales > Zygnemataceae > Zygnema > Zygnema circumcarinatum. The sequence continues at coordinate 556,766 of CM074811.1, read as the reverse complement.
CCTTGAGAGAATCCTAAATGCCCTAAATGCTCTCTTACCTTTCTTTTTTATCTTCCTTTGTTTGAGATAGGTGGATGATATCGAAGCAGCTATGGTTCATGTGAAGGAGAAAGGCCTGCAGACGCTCTCACCCCATCCAAAGCTGGGGGCGCATCAGCACCCAGTCATCTTTTTGAACCCTAAATCCAACCACGGGGTGCTCTGCGAGCTGGAAGAAGTGAGGACTCACTATGAAGCGGAAAAGGACGAGAAGGAAGCCACGGCTTGATAGTGAATAAGGAGAGAAAAAAAAGGGTCTTTTAGAGTTACTTTTGGCTGAGAATGAAAAAAGGACTGGTTGGGAAGTTTTGCATTGGAAGAGTTAGGCTTTGCAGCTTCGTCGTCTCACGTTGGGTAGGATGCAGGGCGAAGGGCCATCCATGTACATGCGTGTACTAAAGCAAGGGATTATTGTATAGAGCATGAAGCATGTCCATAACTGACTTGACATCGCAGCCATGAGACCACCAGTGACCTACCGCGAGCCTGTGATGCATGAGACATAGGGAGGGGACCTTCATGTGCTGTTCGATTGGAGGCTTATCATTGGCTGGATTGAAGTTGCATGGAAATGAAGAAGACTTCGATCTTCGTCTTGTTCCAAATTGTGGTGAAGAGTTCTGTCTCTCTCTCTCTCTCTGTCTCCCTCTCTCTCCCGCCCACCCATTCCCCCCCGTTCTCTCTCTCTCGCTCCTCATCTCTCTCTCCCTCCCTCTCTCCTTTCATGAATTCAAAACATGTTGCTTTATGGCCCCATGTCGTTGTATATGTCACCGACAGGTCTTCCCACTTTGCGAGGGAGAGTGAGAGCATGAGTTTTCCAAGAAACCAGCAAGACATACCACGTCAAATTGTAAACTGCAAACTGAAAACTGAAGTTTGCAGCTATGCAATTCCCAAAGGGGTGGCGGGAATTGCTGAAGAAAGAGAGGGAAGCAGGCAGGGAGGGGGCTCTTTAAGCAACGGCCGAGCATCCCTCAATGAGGATGTGGCACGTGTCAAGTTGGTACACGTGGCGAATGACTGTTGGTGATGCTGATTTGATCAAAATGGTCCTGGTCCTAGTCGGTTACCGGAAAACTGTGCGCTACATGTGTAACTGAATGGGCGCTGCGTTGAAGGATGGGACAAAAACATCGCATGGAACTAACATCTGTGCGTTAACTGGCTCGCCGGTCAACATTTCCGTTGGCTTTCTTCAATAGTCACCAAATTCTCAACTGAGCCAACAGCTGAACCAACAACCCATTGCTAGTGGGTGCCAAGAATTGGACTCAATGGCCGACCGTTGCCAATGGTTGCGATGATTACTTTGTTGCGACCCAGACAACCATGAAATGAATGGTTGGCAATTCATTGGTTGACTGGTTGGTTGGTTGGTTCCAATCTCAAGGTCTCATGGTTCATACCACATCAATTGAATGGTTGGTAATTCATTGGTTGGCTGGTTGGTTGGTTGGTTCCAATGCCATGGTCTTACGACTCATGCCACATCAAATGAATGGTTGGCAATTCAAGGGTTGGATGGTTGGTTCGTTCCAATCTCATGGTCTCATGGTTCATACCACAACAATCGAATGGTTGGTAATTCATTGGTTGGCTGGTTGGTTGGTTGGTTCCAATGCCATGGTCTTACGGCTCATGCCACATCAAATGAATGGTTGGCAATTCAAGGGTTGGATGGTTGGTTCGTTCCAATCTCATGGTCTCATGGTTCATTCCACAACAATCGAATGGTTGGCAATTCATTGGTTGGTTCCAATGTCATGGCCTTTGGTCGCGCAACGGCCATATGACCCCTGTGAGCCGATCTGGGAACCGTTCAGTTTAACGGTAACTAGGCGATTATGGAACTGGGCAACATCGAAGTCCCTTTTTCCTACGGCTTGATACTCCCCTGAGGGCCTGGCGCTAACGACAACTAAACTGTACAAAAATTTGAGCCTTCAGTTCGACAGGACAAATTGGGCCGCCCGCCGTACATCCAGTCGGGCAATGCCAACTCGACGATGTGAACAAAACGACAAAAAGGTCTTGTCCTGTATCAATACTCTGCTACGTGTCTCGAATTCTCCTGCGACCGAATATGCTTAAAAATGGGCCATGCGAAAATAATTATTTCCTCGCTGGTCCCACGACGATTATTCTACTAATATGGTCCGTCGAATAAATTCGGGCAGCGAATGAGGGCGCGCCGTCAGTCCCTGTCCCAAGCCATGGCGGAGGAAGGCGCCCTCCCTCCCCGCAGGCCCCTCCCTCCCGCCCCTCCGCGCCCTCTCCTCGCCTCTGGCCGCCCCGCCGTCCCGTCCCCTGGTGTCTCCGGCGGGCGCTTGGCCGCGATGGCGCGCGCGCGGTCTCTCTCTCTCGCGGCGGCGCTCCTCCTCTTTGCCGCCGCCGCCTCCCCACGCGAGGCCGCCGCTAAGGCCATCGACCCGCGAGACAGTGAGCCGCCGCGGCCCGCCCGCCCGCCCTCTATGGAAGAAGGGGAGAGGCGGCCTGCCCGCGGCGGGGCCTCTGTTTGTGCTTTTTGAAGCGTACCGCGGCCTCAATCCAATCCTGCATCTGCTCGCGCTTGGGCGCAGGGGACGCTCTTCTCGCTGTCAAAGCGGCATTCAACAACGCACAATGGCTCACCTCCTGGAAAACGAGTAACCCCGACTGCAGCAACTGGAGTGGGATCTCATGCGACGCAAGGGGGCGCGTTACTAAGCTGTAAGCCACACTTTGACTGAACACCGCTTGTGATGTTGGAGGGCTCCGCGGATTCCAAAGCTGCTGAACTGCAGCCCGAGGCTGCCAGGAGGGTCTGCAGTCAGAAGTCTCCTCAGAGAAAAACGACACTTTTCTTCGGCTAACAGGGCCGCCCGGAGCAGTTCTTCTACTGCCCGTGGCCCTTTTTCCTTCTGACGTTCTCACTGCTAACCTGCCCATAGTCGGTACCTTATTTTTTTTTCTCGTTTTTGGCAGAGACTTGAAGGGGAATTCCCTAACAGGGTCAATCACGGATTCTATCGGCAACCTTGCGAATCTTCAATCATTGTAAGTATTTTTCCCCATGAATCTTAAATGAAAGTGATAGAAATGCCATACAGAGTAATGTCAGTGATAGAAATGCTAGTTGTGGCAGCATATTATTGAGTGCCTTATTTATTTATTTTTTTTTTGGCAGAGACTTGGGTAATAATTCACTTTCTGGGTCTATCCCAGATTCTATCGGCAACCTTGCGAATCTGGAAACATTGTAAGTATTTTTCCCCATAAATCTGAAATGAAAGTGAAAGAAATGCCATACAGAGTAATGCCAGTGATAGAAATGCTAGTCGTGGCAGAATGTTTATTCAGGGGCCTTTTATTTTATATTTGGCAGATGGTTGTATCAAAATTCCCTAACGGGGTCTATCCCGGATTCTATCGGCAACCTTGCGAAACTGAGAGAATTGTAAGTAGTTTTCCCCATGAATCTTAAATGAAAGTGATAGAAATGCCATACAGAGTAATGCCAGTGATAGAAATGCTAGTCGTGGCAGAATGTTTATTCAGGGGCCTTTTATTTTATTTTTTGCAGATACTTTTATAACAATTCCCTCACGGGGTCTATCCCGGATTCTATCGGCAACCTTGCTAATCTGCAGTACTTGTAAGTATTTTTCCCCATAAATCTGAAATGAAAGTGATAGAAACCGCATACAGAGTAATGCCAGTGATAGAAATGCTAGTCGTGGCAGAATGTTTATTCAGGGGCCTTTTACTTTATTTTTTGCAGATACTTGTATTCAAATTCCCTAACGGGGTCTATCCCGGATTCTATCGGCAACCTTGCGAATCTGCAGTTCTTGTAAGTATTTTTCCCCATAAATCTGAAATGAAAGTGATAGAAATCGCATACAGAGTAATGCCAGTGATAGAAATGCTAGTCGTGGCAGAATGTTTATTCAGGGGCCTTTTATTTTATTTTTGGCAGATGGTTGTATCAAAATTCCCTAACGGGGTCTATCCCGGATTCTATCGGCAACCTTGCGAATCTGATCAACTTGTAAGTATTTTTCCCCATAAATCTGAAATGAAAGTGATAGAAATGCCATACAGAGTAATGCCAGTGATAGAAATCCTAGTCGTGGCAGACTGTTTATTCAGGGGCCTTTTATTTTATTTTTGGCAGAATATTGTATCACAATTCCCTAACGGGGTCTATCCCGGATTCTATCGGCAACCTTGCGAATGTGTTGTACTTGTAAGTATTTTTCCCCATAAATCTGAAATGAAAGTGATAGATATGCCATACAGAGTAATGCCAGTGATAGAAATGCTAGTTGTGGCAGCATATTATTGAGTGCCTTATTTTTTTTTTTCCATTTTTGGCAGAGACTTGGGTGTTAATTCCCTAACAGGGTCTATCCCGGATTCTATCGGCAACCTTGCGAATCTGCATAACTTGTAAGTATTTTTCCCCATAAATCTGAAATGAAAGTGATAGAAATGCCATACAGAGAAATGCCAGTGATAGAAATCCTAGTCGTGGCAGAATGTTTATTCAGGGGCCTTTTATTTTATTCTTTGCAGATACTTGTATTCAAATTCCCTAACGGGGTCAATTCCGGATTCTATCGGCAACCTTGTAAATCTGCGATTGTTGTAAGTATTTTTCCCCATAAATCTGAAATGAAAGTGATAGAAATAACATACAGAGTAACGCCAGTGATAGAAATGCTAGTCGTGGCAGAATGTTTATGCAGGGGCCTTTTATTTTATATTTGGCAGATGGTTGTATCAAAATTCCCTAACGGGGTCTATCCCGGATTCTATCGGCAACCTTGCGAATCTGATCAACGTGTAAGTAGTTTTCCCCATGAATCTTAAATTAAAGTGATAGAAATGCCATACAGAGAAATGCCAGTGATAGAAATGCTAGTCGTGGCAGAATGTTTAATCATTGGCCTTTTATTTTATTTTTTGCAGATACTTGTATTCAAATTCCCTAACGGGGTCTATCCCGGATTCTATCGGCAACCTTGCGAATCTGATCAACGTGTAAGTAGTTTTCCCCATGAATCTTAAATTAAAGTGATAGAAATGCCATACAGAGTAATGCCAGTGATAGAAATGCTTGTCGTGGCAGAATGTTTATTCAGGCGCCTTTTATTTTATTTTTTGCAGATACTTGTATAACAATTCCCTCACGGGGTCTATCCCGGATTCTATCGGCAACCTTGCGAATCTGCAGTACTTGTAAGTATTTTTCCCCATGAGTCTTAAATGAAAGTGATAGAAATGCCATACAGAGTAATGCCAGTGATAGAAATCCTAGTCGTGGCAGATTGTTTATTCAGGGGCCTTTTATTTTATTTTTGGCAGAATCTTGTATCACAATTCCCTAACGGGGTCTATCCCGGATTCTATCGGCAACCTTGCGAATCTGTTGTACTTGTAAGTATTTTTCCGTATAAATCTGAAATGAAAGTGAAAGAAATGTCAGACAGAGGAATGCCAGTGAGAGAAATGCTAGTCGTGGCAGCAAGTTTATTCAGTGCCTTTTTTGTTTTTTTTTTGCAGATGGTTAGATTCTAATTCCCTGACGGGTTCTATTCCGGATTCTATTGGCAACCTTGCGAATCTGCGATACTTGTGAGTAATTTTCCCCTTAAATTTGAAATGAAAGTGATAGAAATGCCCGACAGTGGAATGCCAGTGACAAAAAAGCAAGTTGTGGCAGCATGTTTATGCAGTGCCTATTTTTTTAAATTTTTGGCAGATCCTTGGGTTCTAATTCCCTAACTGGGTCTATTCCGGATTCTATCGGCAACCTTGCGAATCTGAACTACTTGTAAGTATTTCATTTCATTTCATTTCAAATGAAAGTGATAGAAATGCCAGACAAAGGAATGACAGTGCTAGAAGTGCTAGTCGTGGCAGCATATTTATTTAGTGCCTTTTTTATTATTTTTGGCAGATCCTTGGGTTCTAATTCCCTAACTGGGTCTATTCCGGATTCTATCGGCAACCTTGCGAATCTGAACTACTTGTAAGTATTTCATTTCATTTCATTTCAAATGAAAGTGATAGAAATGCCAGACAAAGGAATGACAGTGCTAGAAGTGCTAGTCGTGGCAGCATATTTATTTAGTGCCTTTTTTATTATTTTTTGGCAGATCCTTGGGTTCTACTTCTCTTACGGGGTCTATCCCGGATTCTATCGGCAACCTTTCGAATCTGGGAAGTTTGTAAGTATTTTTCCCCACAAATCTGAAATGAAGGTGATGGAACTGCCAGACAGAGGAATGCCAGTGATAGAAGTGCTTGTCGTGTCAGCATGTTCATTCAGTGCTTTTTTTTTATTTTTGGCAGATACTTGCGTGATAACTCCCTAACGGGGTCTATCCCGGATTCTATTGGCAACCTTGCGAATCTGGAAAGATTGTGAGTATTTTTCCCCATAAATTTGAAATTCAAGTGATAGAAATGTCAAACAGAGGAATGCCAGTGAAAGTAATGCTAGTCGTGGCAGTATGTTTATTTAGTTCCTATTTTTTTTTTTTGGCAGAGACTTGCGTAATAATTCCCTCATGGGCTCTATCCCGGATTCTATCGGCAACCTTGCGAATCTGCAAGCCTTGTAAGTATTTAAAAAGCTGAAAGCCCCTCGCTCCGTATCAGATCTTACTGACGTGTCGAGAATCTTCCAGCCAATCACGTCGCAGTGTCAGATACGCTTCAGATTCTTCCCTGCGCCACTCCGATCCGTACGCTGCCTTACCGTACTCTCGTACTTCCTCCTACCTGTGCCGGTCTGCGAGCGGCCTTCCGCCGGGCGGCGCCCCGCCCTTGAGAGGACCCATGTCATTCCAATTGCGCGTGTTCCATGTCGGCATCTTCTCCTCCATGTCATGTTGCGCAAAGCCGTCCGTCCCCTCCTCCCTCCATGGAGGAGGAGATGCCATGAAACTTCTGCTTGGTTGTTTGGCACGTGGCAACTTCGAGCTTCGGTTTGCATTTGAGCAATCATTCAACTGAGTTTCATTTTGTTAGTTTTTCTTTTGCCGCAAGATATCCGCCAAGCTCGTGAAGCTTTTTATGAAGATCGTTGGATGCTAATTCACATGAGACGCTTTACTTATTCTGAGGGGCGTTATCCCGAACTCTATTGGGAACCTCGCGAAATTGTATGATTTGCATGAATTTGTATGGCTATTTTCCTGAAATCATGAGTGTAGTGACTTATTGCATCTCGCAAAGCAGCAAGTTTCGATGTTGTGTATTCGTGAGTGCGTGGAAAAACTTTGCCGCGTAGTTATTTTTGGTGCTTATATGCGAGTAAAATTTTAATCGCGCCCTGCCTTTTTGTGAGACTGCGTTTGAGAATTCGACTATAGAACGTGGAGTTGAATACCTGATTTATATCTGTTCAGTCCTTTTCGTTGGGATTTTTGTCGTTATGTATGTCTGTAGGGACCTGAGCAGCAACAAACTGGAGGGGAGAGTATCCGGCTTCATCACTAAACTCACCCGACTGGAACGACTGTAAGCACCGCTGAGTCGATAACGCTGTATTTGCAGTTTGAATTTTTGCTCTCGGCCGAGCATTTGTACCTCTCAAACTATTACATTTATTTTGCGCTTGCATGAGTTTTAAGTTATCTCATAGCTTTGGTCACTTCTTTCATATGTTTGGTCACTCCTGTCACGGCGCGGGCTTTTTTGACGCACAACAATGCGCACTTTTGCATGCAAGAGATTGGATTTCGTTGTTAAGATTTTTAGGATATAGAGTTAGGGCTAGATTAGGATTAGGGTTAGGGTTTAGGGTTGAAGGTTTTAGGTCTTAAAACTCGAGGTTTAGGGGATTATGAGTTGAAGCGTTTAGAAGCTATGCGGGTTTAGTGGGTTCAGGGTTTATGGGATTGCAGGTAGAATGGATGTAGGGAAAGGCTTAGAGATTTAGGGGTGCAGTGTTTGAAGGCTGAAGGTTGCGTAGGGTCGTGAAGATGGAGTCCGAGACTTTGGAGACAGCACAAGCGAATGTTTCCAGTGGCGGTGACACAAGGAAGACTTGAACAGGTTTTGTTGGAAAGTTCCTCCTTCTCTCTAACGCGCCACCCTTAATGTCATCAGGTACTTAAAGAACAACAAGTTGACTGGCTCCATAACTCTTGCGAGCTATAACCTAAATGACTTGTCGATCGAAGCCAACTTTTTCTCCGGGCAAATCAACATTACAACATATGGGCAACCTTATTGCTACTTCAACTATACCAACAACTGCATTTATCGCGACGTCATAGGATGTGGCGCAGCTCAATATCAGAGACCTCCGCAAGAGTGCGCGGCCTTCTGCCAGAGCGGTTCTCCCGAGGGAGCGTGCGGGGGCCACGGCACGTGCGGGTACGACACGGCCACGTGCACATGCGACGCGGGATATGCGCTGGCATCGGGCACGTGTGGTGAGTTGCAACCTGTTGCTTGTAGATACTCGCAAGAAAGGAAAAGTAAAGAGTGGCATAGGTTGTGGAAACTGTCGCATTTCTATCAACTTTTACACTGTCGTTGTTGTTAGAGCACACTGAATGCGATGCATGTGATGCCGCCAATAGAAGAGATTCAATTATCGACCTTCTAGAAGAACATGGCGAGTACTACTTGGTGAACTCTGCAAGCCCTTTCAGAAAATGGTGCAGAGTTTATTAGGATATATCGAGTGCTGCTCCGATATCATGGTTTTAGCTTTCAATAATTTTCTCGACCCAATCCAATCGCGTGCACGCTACAACATATCTTGTCTACAATTGCAGTAGCTATATAACCTGCTAGTTTGAATTTTCTGCTTTTCAAAGAGAAAATTGCATCCCCCAAGAAATGACACAGGAACCTGACTCCGTGGGGATGCATATAGCCTGAGATGCACATAGATGATGAAATATGATGGCAGAAGTCTTGATGTAAGTTTACTTTAAATTTGAAGGGTCGTCATTTCGTTTTGCATCCTCCCAGAACGTTTATAAGAACGTGTTTCGATTAGAATATGTAAGCTATGGAAGAAGTGAGTTCGCCTTTAATTATGAACGGAAACTCACACAATGCCCTGCATTTCTGCAGCTTCACGATCCCCTCCTCCGCGTCCACCTCCTCCCCGTCCTCGGCCCCCTTCAAGGAGGCCCCCTCCACGTAAGCCTCCTCCCAGCCGTCGACCCCCTCCTCGACGTCCCCCTCCGAGCCGTTCTTTCTGAGCCCCTCCTCCAATTACCGATGCTGGTACTGTTCGCCTTGTCCCTTGACACCTCCTATGGCTTTTGCTGCGGTGTTGTCTTTCTTCTTATCATTTTGGAATGTTTGGATTCGACTTTGCACAATCGTTGAACTGGATGATGCGTTGCAGTCAATACCTTTTTTGTTATCATTAGGCTATCTGATGGGAAGTCAGCTTTTGCTTTACGAGAGATCCGTTATAATCCTCTTCACAAGACACTAAGAGTTATCTTATTGCATCAAATTCCTGAGAGGTCATTTGTTGCATTCAAATAACGGATGCTTTTCATGTTCTACTTAAAATCTCCTCCATTCGTTTCCCCCCTTTCTTTCAAGATTCACTTTCCTTCATCGGCCTGCTCCTTGGTCTCCTTTGCATGCAGGCGGATCGGGGCCTGCGCAATGACACAACACCGACCAACCGTGGCCTCAACAAGTGCATGCGACTTTTGTCGCATGCGAGACCGGCCCATGGGGCGCGTGACGCCTCTCCTCCCTCTTGGTACCTTCAGAGGAGGAGGAGGCGGTCAAACTTAGTATGGCTCTACAGTAGTGTGCGTACCTGCACATGCATGGCATGATGAGGGAGTGGACGCACCATGGCAGTGGCATGCACAGGGGATGCATAATTTTGAGCTGTCTTTGGTCAGAAGGTGCAACATTTCCAACTTCATTTTGGTGTCTGGCACTGTGGGTCGATCTGATCGAAGGAGAATGGGGGAGAGGGGGGTTCTGTCACGTCACGTCACGTCACGTCACGTTCGTTTACGTAGGCGGGGCTTTAACACGTGAAGATGACGTCATCCATGTATGCATGCACCGGGACGGCACAGCCTGCTCGGGACCAGGAATGGCAAAAAGTCCGTACAAAGGAATGGTGGAGCTTTAAATTTCAGTCTTCGAATGTTCTAATATCCAAACGTTTCAGAGTTTTAGAACACTTTTAGAACAACCATACGACCGTTGAAATTGAACAGCCTGTACGAACGTACGGTTGTCGATCGCAATTTTAGGTTTTGGCGTTGCAAATGGCGCTCGCGTCAGAGAGGCTACCTTTCGTACGAATAAGGAGAGTCAGACCTTGACCATCGCCAAATCAATGTCGTAAGCCTATCGGGCGAATCATGATTGGCAGGTATGCATTTCGGTACGGCTGTGTACGGTGGAGGTGCGGATCCCGACCCGAAATTCGTACACGAAGGAAGTGACTTTTAGTATAAGGAATTCGGGAAATTCGTAAGCGATGGTCATGGACTGACTCCTAATGTACGGACGGAGTATAGTACCCCCCCCTAATATTTTCGCCATGGTTTCTGCAAATATTGGGCGAAAATCTTGGAATTTGCAAATATAAGGAAGTCCGTGTTACCAATAGGGGGAGTCGGACCTTGACCATCGCCAAACCAATTTCGTAAGCCTGTCGGGCGAATTCAGCATTGGCTAGGTACGCATTTCGGTACAGCTGTGTACGGCGGAGCGGCGGATCCTGACCCGGAATTCGTACACGAAAGAAGTGACTTTTAGTATAAGGAAGTCGGGAATTTCGTAAGCGATGGCCAAGGTCTGACTCCCCCTATTAGGTCTGACACCCCCTATTATTATTATTATTAGGGGGAGTCAGACCAATAGGCGGGTGGTCTTATGTTAGAGTCCGGCCTGCGGCCGCACTGTTTCTCTCTGTACGGAGTATAGATCCGTATGTATCAAACAGGAGTAACGCAAACTTTCATTGAACTCGCGATGGCGAGGCCATCAAATTTACATGGATAAAGGCAAAATGTGGAACCACGAAGGACTGGTCACAAAGGACCGAAACACAATAAAACGAAGCTATGAGCGGAAAACTACGCCTAGGCACAACAACGCAGCCCTAGAAGCAGCCGCGAAGGTCACCGATGTGAGGCACGTCGCGACGAGGGAGCGGCGGAAGTCCACCAACACGGTCAC
>CM074811.1:507542-545533 GCA_037447605.1 Zygnema circumcarinatum | reverse complement strand
GTGGCTCGGCTCCCGTCGCACAAGGTAGTTAGCTTCTTGAGCCACCGCAGCAATCGCATCGCGCACAACATTATGAGCCAAAATGCGTTCGCCCCCGTGTGCACATCGAAGTAGATGAACGCCCTGCGCATCAATCGAATCACCACAAACACAACGAGGATGTTGGTGCAAGGAGGGCCCGAGGGGGGCAGACTTCAAGGAAGGGATAAATACATGCCCGGATGAAGCTCAAAACTTTCTCAATCTTCCACTTGGGCCACATACCGCTTCCTCCACGAACTGCCTTCCATCCACCCCTTGCCAGGTGCGCACAGCGGAAAACTAAACGCGTCACCTACAAGAACACTTCAACTCCTCCATGGTCTCGGCTCCTCAAGTCCACGCTTCTTCAATGATCTCCTCATGTGGAGCAACACACCGCCCATACAATGGCTGCCTCCACTCATCCACCACGTCAATCCAACACGAGGACTCACATGACAAATGATGCAGTAATAAGGAGAAAGCCCACGGCCATAAAACTCCTTAAACTTCAAGAGTGTAATACAAGCTCTTTAGGAAATCTACATAATCCCTTATGCTAGATTCTCCTCCTTACATGAGCACTATCCTATTCTCATAGATAGCCTACACCCCAACTGCAGTAGCCAGGCACTAACTGCCTCCTTGAACTCCTCCTCCACCTCAACACATGAGGGACACATCATCTAACTTCTTCACTAAAGCTTAGCATGATGAGAGCTAGTTCTCACGACCTTCATACACAAGGCCGGACTCCTCTACGCCTCAACCTCTGCTTGCTCTTCCTAAACAACCAACGACAGAGCAGCATTACATTCAGAGAGAGTTGAGCTTGAGTTAGTGAGTGAGTAGTGAGAGAGCCAAGCTTGCTCTCTCTTAAGCAACCATGGCGATGTGACGTGACACAATTGTCACGTCACGGCCGGCCCTTGCATTCCGCTGAGTGGGCGCACTCAGAATTAGCGACCAGCTAGTGCGCCTCGTAAACCTACGATGGCGCCGACCTAGTTCTTGTCCATCCGTACAGTTCCGCCGCTTCGCCAGCCCTCAGTAGCATTCTTCGCCCGCCGACCATTCTGCCGTACAATCGAGCCAGCGAACCCACTCCGCAAGTGGTCCACATGGCGTGTCTCGATTCGCCGCCGATATTCCCTTGTCGTTTCCGCGCCGCAACTTCTCCCTCTGCGTTTCGCGCTCGCGCCGCGACCAATTAGATTCGCTCGTCAGTACTCCGCGCACTCGCGGCGCACTCAGCCGCTTTGCGCTCCGTACTCCGCACTCGCGCTGCGACCAATCAGCGCACTCCAAATATCTCACAAGTTCTCCACCGACATTGCCGAACCCTGCGTCACGTCACGCTCAGAGATGCGCCGCGTTTTGCGTGCTGTCGCGACCAATCATGTCGCTTCACGCAAATCCGCCTCCCGCGCTTCCAAATCTCCGCGTCCGCAAACTTCCGCGTCGTCCGTACAATTCACGCGCCGTCCGTACGGCCGCGCTCCAATCCGTCCAAGCGCACTCCGCGCACCCCCTTTGGTTCGATCTAAGTCAAAGCCGCAAACCTACGACCCTAAACTATTCCTAGACCTGCCGTACAGTGCCCTAATGATACGGGCACCCCCCATGTTCGGTCCTACACCAAACATGACCGTTCATGCATGACATTGTCCCTATACCAGCACATTGATCTCCCGGACAACATTCATGCTAGGAACTAAGTACCAACACCTTGATGTACCCAATACATCAACAGAGGAGAACCTTGCAATGGCGGATGGGGGAGCCCGAGACGAAGTCGCGCTGCAAGCTGAAACTGGCCTGGGGTCAAACGAAGGGTGGAAAATATCGGGGTAACAGCCAACCAAGCCCCAGCCCCAGGACCCGCACAAGAGCGAAGCCGAGCACGCGCAACATCAGAAGGAAGAGCCGCAATAAGGGTAGAGAACTCAGCAGCAACAACCTCATCAGTCAAAGTGAGCTGGACACGTGGAACAGACTCGACGGCAAGCGAAACAAACGGGGGCGTACGAGCCTGAGCACTAGCAGGAAGCAAACCATGGGCGTCACGCAATGCAACCTGAAACGGAAGATCACCATCATCAACATGAGCGACAACAGACTGAAGCAACGGACGATCAGCCACAATAAAACGCGAAGCCAAAATAGGAGCAACGAGAGCCCAACTACCCAAAAACGCAGAAGGCGCCACACGAATTGTCGGGATGAGTCCTAAACCGCCCGCCGAAATAGGGAGCGAGGCTTGCGTACGTGCAAGCGGACCCTCCGGTCGATCGAAAATACCAGGACCCAAAAGGCGATGACATACAGAAAACAAACGCTCATCGAAAGATTGCAATGACTCAAGGAAAGCAGGGTTAGGAGGGAGAGTTCGCAAAAGGTATGACGGACGCAAAGCAAAACAACGAGTAAGCAAAGAAAAAGCCACCTGAGGATCTGAAAGATGTGGAAGCTCATCGACCTGAGACGTATCCTCAACCAAAGCATCATCAACAAAACGATCAACATAAGATGCAACGCCGAAAGGGCAGCCTAAAACACGAATACCAATTCCATCAGCACAAGTCTGGATACCACAAGGGAGCGAAAGGGTAGAAGGGATACCAACCGGAGACCAAGCAAAACACTTCGACAAATTTACCGTCAAACGCATAGCGGCCAATCGAGTAGTAAAATCAGTAAACGCGGCAACGACCTGGTCAGCAGGGCCAATGATATGAGTATCGTCGGCCACTGATGGAAAAAGGCAGCCTGGAAAAGCCTGTGCCGAAGCTCGAAGCGCACGAATGTGCGCCAAAGCGAACAAAGGACCTCCTAAAGGGTCGCCTTGGCGGGTCCCGGTCGCAGACTCCAAGGTCGCCACTCCACCAGATGCATCGCCAAGAGGAAAAAGGAGCGGGCTCGAACGAGAATAAAATGTGCGCACAAAAGGAAAAAGGGACGCAATCGGTGCAGGGGCCTCTCGTAACTCGCGAAAAATCTCATGACGATCCACCGTATTAAAAGCGTTTGTCACATCAACCTGCAAAACAACCCAATCAGGGTGAAGATCCAACGTCGCACGAATGCCATGAACTACGGCCTCGCAGCCCCCAGGGGTCGCCACACCAAACTGGTAAGGGGAAAAATGATCCTGAAAGGCCCCCTGTAACTGAAAACACATAGCGCGAGCAACCATGCGATACAAAACCTCCCTACGGCTATGGGGCGAACTCCCCTGCAGGTTTAAAAGTAAAACGCAAACGAGCTGACGTACAAATACACTCACGGATCTAGGAACAATGCACCCCCGCGATATGACACAAGCAATCTGAAAAAGCAAACCAAACCCACTATCCCCGGTGTCTGGAGAAAACACATCACGAAGCAACTCATAAACCATGCCCGAAGGCCCCCCTGCAGACAAATGAGGGGAGCGAGTAAGCGCCCGAATGAAAGCGGCACGATCAAGCACAAACGAGTCGACAGGCTCAAAAGTGTCGATGAAGGAAGGGACATCCGCAGGCGCATCCGGATGGAGAGTCCGAAGGCGATCCAAAGTGTCGTTGTTGGCCGGGGCGGGCGTAAAGGGTCGAAGAGCGCGAGCAGCGCGAGACAACTCCCCGCATCGGCCTAACTGAACTGCCCGACGATGTCGAGCGGAGGCGTCCGAAAGGGAGGGCGGGCGAGTGGCGGCAGACGCCGACAGGGCACGTGTGTATCAAACGCGTGTATTAATACACTGTATAATACATGCGTATTATACAACATTTTAAAAATACAGTGTATTTTTAATGTATTTAACGTATTTTTTTTATTTTCGTGGTTAGCTGAACAAAATTTGATTATAATATTGAAATTCCAGCACTTTCCAAGTCACGTCACTTGCCAAACACTCAACACGTGTGACTTGATCCGTACGTGTTCGTACACTAATTTCGTACATAATTGCCGTACGGATCTATGTTCCGATTGTACGGCTGTTAACAGTTGCGTTAAGGTATTATACAGTGTATAATACAGTATTAATACTGTATTATACATTGTATCGAACCTTAAATTGTATAATACGGATCTATAGTACGGAAGCACATGGCCGCCCGCCGGGCCCTGTCGCGAGCTCCTATTGGCGCCGTACGTATACCGTACGATTTAAAGATTTTATCCGTACTTATATTACAGCGGAATAGCGTGACCCATGTTCCGTCCCAAATCCGTTTCGATTAACAGATTTTGTGTTGAGAAATAGGTCAGGTTAGGTTACACCCCTAATACAATAACATTGACTTACCATACTAAAAGTGGTTTTCGGCAAAATCATGGCGAATTTCTTGGGAAACGCAAGTACTAGGGTGGAAAATATTGGGGGGGGGGTACTGTATATCTTGTGGCAGGGCAGACGCATTCTTCAGGGTTTCGACCTTTTTTTTGTAAAATAAAATCTGCCCGACGGAAAAAGGTGTTGTATCGATTCTAAAAAGGTGTGAAAAAAGCATTTTCCGTTTGTGTTTTTTTTTAAATCTGCCCAGCGGAAAAGGGGTGTGTCGATCGAAAAAAAGGGGTGGATTTAACACTACCCTATAATAACCGTCCCAAGTCAACGCGTCACCGTCGAATTTCATTGACCGACTCTGATTGGTCTACAGCTCTCATGGGCTCGCGGCCTCCGCCTGTGATGTCGGTGCCATAATGTAAAAATGTCGGTGGAAGCATCCTGATGGTACATCATGTCGGTCGATCGAGACAGCCGTCCGTACGAAGTATGATGGTCCCATAGTATATAATCATCCCAAGAACAAAGCGTCACCGTCGAATTTCATTGACCGACGCTGATTGGTCCACAGCGTCCATTTTGGCTTGCGTCCTCCGCTTGTGATGTCGGTGCCGTATTTAACAATGTCGGTGGAAGCATCCTGACGGTACAGTACATCGTGTCGGTGCATCGAGACCGTCATCCGTACAAAGTATGGCGGTGCCATAGTATAATAATAACCCCACGCCAGCGAGCCGTCGTCCGTCGCTGTCCCAAGCCATGGCGGAGGAAGGCGCCCTCCCTCCCCGCAGGCCCCTCCCTCCCGCCCCTCCCCGCCCTCTCCTCGCCTCTGGCCGCCCCCGCGTCCCGTCCCCTGGTGTCTCCGGCGGGCGCTTGGCCGCGATGGCGCGCGCGCGGTCTCTCTCTCTCGCGGCGGCGCTCCTCCTCTTTGCCGCCGCCGCCGCCCCGCGCGAAGCCGCCGCTCAGGCCATCGACCCGCGAGACAGTGAGCCGCCGCGGCCCGCCCGCCCGCCCTCTATGGAAGAAGGGGAGAGGCGGCCTGCCCGCGGCGGGGCCTCTGTTTGTGCTTTTTGAAGCGGACCGCGGCCTCAATCCAATCCTGCATCTGCTCGCGCTTGGGCGCAGGGGACGCTCTTCTCGCTGTCAAAGCGGCACTCACCAACGTACAAAACCTCACATCCTGGACAGCGAGTGAAACCGACTGCAGCAAATGGAGTGGGATCACATGCGACGCAACCGGGCGCGTTACTGAGCTGTGAGCCACACTTTGACTGAACACCGCTTGTGATGTTGGAGGCTCCGCAGATTCCATAGCTGCTGAACTGCAGCCTGAAGCTGCGAGGAAGATCCTGTGAAGAAGCCTCCTCAAAAAGGGACTACTAAGGGCCATCTGGAGCAGTCCTTCTACTGCCCGCGGCCCTTTTTTCTTTTGACGCTTTCACTGCTAACCTGCTTTTTGCAGAGGTTTAAGTTTCTATGGTGTTAAAGGAAGCATTTCACCTGCCATCGGCAACCTTGCGAATCTGCAATCATTGTAAGTGTTTTTCCTCATAAATCCGAAATGAAAGTGATAGAAATGCTAGTCGTGGCAGCATGCTTATTCAGTGCCTATTTTTTTTATTTTTGGCAGAGACTTGGGTGCTAATTTCCTAACGGGGTCTATTCCGGATTCTATCGGCAACCTTGCAAATCTTTACTCATTGTAAGTATTTTTCCCCAAAAATCTGAAACGAAAGTGACAGAAACGTCAGGCAGAGGAATGCCAGTGATAGAAATGCTAGTTGTGGCAGCATGTCTATTCAGTGCCCTTTTTCTTATTTTTGGCAGATCGTTTTATCAAAATTCCCTAACGGGGTCTATCCCGGATTCTATCGGCAACCTTACGAATGTTAATTTTTTGTAAGTATTTTTCTCCATAAATCTGAAACAAACGTGATAGAATTGCTATACAGAGAAATGCTCTCGTTGTAGCATGTTTATTCAGTGCCTTTTTTTTTTTTTTTCCGGCAGAGACTTGGGTGCTAATTCCCTTACGGGGTCTATCCCGGATTCTATCGGCAACCTTGCGAATCTACAAGCATTGTAAGTATTTTTGCCTATAAATCTGAAATGAAAGTGACAGAAATGTCAGACAGAGAAATTCCAGTGACAGAAATGCCAGTCGTGCCAGCATGTTTATTCTATGCCTTTTTTTTATTTTTGGCAGATCGTTTTATGAAAATTCTCTAACGGGGTCTATTCCGGATACTATCGGCAACCTTGTGAATCTTTACGCATTGTAAGCATTTTTTCCCTTAAATCTGAAATGAAAGTGATAGAACTTCCATACAAAGGAATGCCAGTGATAGAAATGCTAGTCGTGGCAGCATGTTTATTCAGTGCCGATTCTTTTTTCTTTTTGGCAGAACCTTGGCTTCTAATTCCCTAACGGGGTCTATCCCGGACTCTATCGGCAAACTTACGAATCTGTATTCCTTGTAAGTATTTAAGAAGCTGAAAGCCCCTCGCCCTGTATCAGATCGCACTGACGTGTCGAGAATCTTCCAACCAATCACGTCACAATGCCAGATACGCTTCAGATTCTTCCTTGCGCCACTCCTCTAATCCAGATGCCGCCGTACCGTACTCTTGCACCTCCTCCTGCCGGTGTTGGCCTGCAAGAGGCCTTCCGCCCGTGAGCTTCGGTTTGCATTTGAGCAGTCATTCAACCGAGTTTCAATTTTTTTTTTCTATTTTTGATGCAAAACATCTGCTGAGCTGGTGAAGCCTTTTGTGACGATCGATGGATGATACATCAGATGTAGACGCTTTACTGATTCTGAGGGGCGTCATCCAAAACTCTATTGGGAACCTCGCCAATTTGTATGATTTATATGAATTTTCATGGCTTTTATTCTAAATTTATAAGTGTAGTGACTTATTGCACCTTTCAAAGCAGCAACTTTCGATGTTGTGTATCCATGATTGCGTGGCAAATCTTCGCCGCGTGGTTGTTTTCACTTTTGGTGTTATATGCGAGTAAATTTTAATCTCGCACTGCCTTTTTGTGAGACTGCGTTTGAGAATTCGACTATAGAACGAAGAGTTGAATACCTGATTTACTCGTGTTCAGTCCAGAACCAGCCATATCCTTTTCGACAATTTTTTCGTCGTTATGTGTGTCTGTAGGGTTCTGAGCAGCAACAAACTGGAGGGGAGAGTGTCCGGCTTCATCTCTAAACTCACCCAACTACATTACCTGTAAGCACCGCTGCTTCGATAACCCTGTATTTGCAATTTGAAATTTTTTGGTTCTCGGCAAAAAACATTCGTACCTCTCAAACTTCACATTTATTTCACGCTTGCGTGAGTTTTTAGTTGATTTCATATTTATGGTCACTTCTGTCACGGCGCGGGCTTTTTTGATGCACAACAACGCGCAGTTTTGCATGCGAGAGATTCCAGATTTTCGAATTAGGGATTTACGGATTAGGGCTAGGGTTGAGGGTTTTAGGTTTTAAGTCTTAAAAATCAAGGGGTTTAGGGGCATATGAGTAAAAGGGTTTAGAAGCCATGGGGATTTAGTGAGTGCAGGGTTTATGGGATTGTAGGTGGAATGGATGTAGGGAAAGGCTTAGAGATTTAGGGTTTCAGTGTTTGAAGGCTGAAGGTTGCGTAGGGTCGTGAAGATGGAGGCAGAGACTTTGCAGAGAGCACAAACGAAAGTTTTCATTTGATGTAACACAAGGAAGACTTGAACGGGTTTTGGTTTACTGTTCCCCTCTCTCTCTCTCCCTCTCTAACGCGCCACCCTTAATGTCATCAGGTACTTGAATAATAACAAGTTGACTGGCTCCATTGCACTTGCGATCGGTACCCCTAATGACTTGGAGATCCAAGACAACTACTTCTCCGGGCCAATCAACATTACAATATACGGGCAACCTTATTGCTCCCCCTCCAATTCCTATGACAACAACTGCATTTATCGCAACATCACAGGATGTGGCGCAGCTCCAAATCAGAGACCTCCGGAAGTGTGCGCGGCCTTCTGCCAGAGCGGTTCTCCCGAGGGAGCGTGCGGCAGCCGCGGCACGTGCGGTTACGACACGGCCACGTGCACATGCGACGCGGGATATGCGCTGGCATTGGGCACGTGTGGTCAGTTGCAAATTGCTGCTTGTAAATACTCGTAAGAAAGGTGAAGAAAAGAGTGGCATAGGTTGTGGAAACTATCGCATTTCTATCAAGTTTACACTGTCGTTGTTGTTAGAGCACACTGAATGCGATCCATTTGATGCCGCAAATAGAAGAGATTCAATTCTCGACCTTCCAGAAGCACACTGTAAGAAAACTTGGTGAACTCTGCAAGCCCTTTCAGAAAATGGTGCAGAGTTTATTAGGATATATCGAGTGCTGCTCCGATATCATGGTTTTAGCTTCAAAATTTTCTCGACCCAATAGCTACAACATATCTTGTCGACAGTTGCAGTAGCTAGATAACTTGCGAGTTTGACTTTTCTGCTTTTCAAAGAGAAAATTGCGTAGCCCGAGAAATGACACCGGAATCTGATTTTTCGTGGAGATGCATATAGCCTGAGATGCACATAGATGATGAAATACGATGTCAGAAGTCTTGAAGTAAGTTTATTTTCATTTTGACTGGTCTTCATTTCGTTCTGCATCTTCCCAAAACGTTTATAAGGACGTGTTTCGATTAGAATATGTAAGTTATGAAAGAAGTGAGTTCGCCTTTAATTATGAACGGAAACTCACACAATGCCCTGCATTTCTGCAGCTTCACGATCCCCTCCTCCGCGTCCACCTCCTCCCCGTCCTCGGCCCCCTTCAAAAAGGCCCCCTCCACGTAAGCCTCCTCCCAGCCGTCGACCCCCTCCTCGACGTCCCCCTCCGAGCCGTTCTTTTTAAGCCCCTCCTCCAGTTACCGATGCTGGTACTGTTCGCCTTGTCCCTTGACACCTCCTATGGCTTTTGCTGCGTAGTGTTGTCTTTCTTCTGATCATTTTGGAATGTTTGGATTCAACTCTGCGCAATTGTTGAACTTGAAGATGCGTTGCGTTCAATAACTGTTTGGTTATCATTAGGCTATCTGATGGGAAGTCAGCTTTTGCTTTACGAGAGATCCGTTATAATCCTCTTCACAAGACACTAAGAGTTATCTTATTGCTTCAAATTCCTAGAGAGGTCATTTGTTGCATTCAAATAACGGATGCTTTTCATGCTTTACTTCAAATCTCCTCCATTCGTTTGCCCCCTTTCTTTCAAGATTCACCTTCCTTCATCTACCTGCTCCTAACGGTCTCCTTTTGCATGCAGGCATGCCTTGAAGCGGCGGATCAGGGGCCTGTGAGACGACAAAACACCGACCGACCGCGGCCGCAGCGAGTGCGAATAGGCATGCGACTTTTGTCGCATGCGAGAGTGGCCCATGGGGCGCTTGACGCTTCTCCTCCTTCCTTCTCACCATCAGAGGAGGAGGCGATCAAACTTAGTATGGCTCTACAATAGTGCGCGTACCTGCACATGCATGGCATGATGAGGGAGTGGACGCGCCATGGCAATGGCATGCACAGGGGATGCATAAAGGCACGCTTGGGGGGTGAATGGATGGATGTATGGATGGATAAATAGATGGATGGTTCGTCGTCGGCTTTGGTTTCTCGTTGGCATTGCGGCGTTATGTAGACAGTCGATCGCGGCCATTGGTTGGGCACCAGACCATGATCGCCCTTCAAACTTCGAGAAATGTGATAAGCTGAAAATTGTGTTATGGAATGTTATGAGTTGCCTTTGGTCAGAAGTTGGAACATTTTCAACTTCATTTTGGTTACTGGCACTGCGGATCGATCTGCTGCTCGGAGGAGAATGGGATGGGCGGAATGTAGGCGAGGGTGCCTCCTGCGATGCGATCAAGTTTCACTTTCTGCAAATTTGTTTTGGATCCGTTCTGATGGCGAGGGCTGCGTCTCTGGACCCGGCACGTCCGACTTTTAGACACGTGGCGGGCTGGGAATGGTCCACGTGGCCCAGTCGGCTGTGGGTTCAACACTGGTCAGTCAGATCGGTCCATTGAAAGCGTGCGCCACGTCAGCACGAGGTCGTTCTCAGTGGCGAACCTGGCCGTTTATTATTTATTTTTGGTTATTGCTTCCCTGTAAGTTGTCTTAGAACGCATAAAAATCTCTAACATAGCAATGTTATCCTTTATTGTTATTCTTGTTTGCAGCCAAGCTGCTACAACACATTCTGTTTGCAGCTCTTACCCAACGGCAGCATCTGATGCTCATAAGGCATTTCAAACAAGAGCCTTGCTAGCGCATGGGGAAAAATTAATGGAGGCATTGCTGGATGGTAAAAAAAGACGGCTTGCCCGAAAAATCCCAAAAGCACTGACCCAGCAATACCTTGCCCCACAAAAACCCTAAAATGAAATATTGATTCGGTTAGCGCTGCCCTTTCCTGGTTTGTATTTTCTGCTGAAATAGTTGAGGGTGCAGGTCGGGAAAACCCAATACCACGGCGCAGTAAGCCCCAGCTTTTTTCCTTCCATAAACATGGTAAGTCATCATGTATGCAGACACCAAAAAGAGGCGCTACTTATTGCAACAAGCTTTTGCCAATGAAATAATTGAGAAAATTCTTACTTACATAGCAATAGTGTAGTATTTACAAGACTCGTTTAAAAAAACTATTTTCCCTCCATAAAACGTTGGTTGGCTTCAAATATTCTTCGCGCATGGCCAATTTTTGGGTAACCACCATGCAAATTAAATTTCGCTTCTCCTTTCTCTACACACATGTGTAATGCTGCATATAAAACTGCTCTCAACGGGAAGGATTACGTTATTTTAGCAACCAATCAGATTAAGCAAATTGCTCGGGTGTTCAAACATGGGTAACAGATAGCACATACGCACATACGCATAGCATACCAATTCCAAAGGCATATCAAAGAATATACTCGCTCAGATTTTTTTTTTTTTGGCATTTAGTAGGCAATTACTACGTCAAGTAGGCAAATTCAAGTCCTTTGGCAGCTTGGATGGTCATCAATGTGCTGAACCACTCATACAGTATGAAGAAGCATCAATAGTCATTATTCTAATGCCCTGGGAAGCATGAGCCCCATGGATTAATAAATTTGAAAATGTTCTGTGCTTAAGGTGAAGTTTGGGAGGCCTAAATGCATAGTAAGGTTTTCGCTATTTTTACTTTGTGAATATTTTTTTTGTTTCCGTATTAATTTTTTGAGTTTTTTATTGAGCTTGGCTACTTTATCGGGGGGGGGGAGTACCAAAAAATTAAGTTGGCTACCAAGACAGCCACAGCCCAAGAAGCCCACGAAAAAAAAAAAAAAAGCCAAGGGTGCAGTCTTTACGTTGGCTGATAAAAATTGTATGATTAAGAGTACAAGAGATACACTCAAATCTCATGCTGAATCGCTAATATGTACCATTGAGTAGAAGAAGACATTATGTCTAGCCAAGGAATTCCCGTTGCGGATTACCCTAAAGAGCATATGTTTTGCTGGCAAAAAGCTAGTACTTTACTTTTCAATCGAATCAGCTCGGTAACTTCTACCCAGCAGATTACCAAAGCTATGAAAATGTTGTTGCTTCCAAGTTGAACAAAGCGCAACATCAGGTCTTATAAATGCGGCCTTATGCCCAGAAACGTACTGCTATTCTAAAAAATGTGACGGCCAGTACAGACCAACAACTTGCGCAATGCTACCTAAAGAATCGCCCAGTAAAAAAATTACTAATTGTGGTGATTGTAGTGTACAATAGGGGGTATAGGCTACGTAGTGAAGTACACTGTACGGTCCTTAGCCGTTGTCGATGGTCAGGAGATTTGGTCAGAGTCTGAACAGGACGCTAGGGCGCTGTTCTTAGTGGGGACACGGGACGTCCAAATAGGACACGTGGCGGGCAGCGATAGGCCCTGCCAACACTGGAGTGGAACTGGAACTGGAACTGGAACTGCGTCAGAACGACAGCGATCCTGCAACAGCGACTTTGGTTGCGCTGCGCTCGTCGCTCGCTTCAACGACGCTAGAACGGGACTGGCGCATGCTTTGCTAGTGCACGGTGGCTCATCTCTAAAGCGAATGGCAAGTTCGCATTTGCAAACTTTTGTTCAACAAGTGGCCGCGTTTGCTTTGTTCATGCATTGTCCATTTTTTCTAGCGACTGCCTTTCCATGACAAAACGTTTTTAGCCCCAATTATAGCCCCTCCGCCATCTCCCTCTCCGTCCCTCCCTCTCGCTCCTCGCAGTTGCTCCCTCTCACGCTTTCTCAAAGCCCTCATCTGCGCGGGAAGGCGCGTCCCTCTCATCCTCCATTTTCTACGCAGCCATGTCCGGCTAAGAGCACAAAGTAAGCCACTCCCCCCTTTCCTTCCGGCTGATTTCCCCAGAGACTCTTTTGCTAATTTTCTGAGAAAACCCTGAAAAGGATGGACAGCAGTCCAACTCTGAATGGTCAACCCCAATATCTGATTTTCACATTCTTCCTGATTTTGAAGGACGATGGATGATGGATGCATGTCTGCTTCATGACCTGCTTGATGCCATCCTGTTTATGTATACTTCTAGAAGCCTCATTTTTTAAAGCTCTTCTACATTTCGCGGCTGTTCCTGATCGGATGCAGGCAGGCAGTGCTTTGGCAGTTTGATTGATCACTTGCATTGCTGCTCCGCCATGCCGGTGAGAACTTTGCCCTCCTCCTCCTCCTCCCCATTCTCCTGCCCTCCTCCTCCTCAGCCTCCTCCTCATCTCCGCCTCATCTCCCCCCTCATCTCCCCCTCATCTCCTTCTTCTACTTACAAATTAGTAACTCGTATTTTCTGCAACCAGCACTTCTTGTTTGAAGGGTGTTTTAGGGTTTCCAGCATCTTTAGTCCCACCACTGCTCCCCCCTCCCTTCTAGCATCTTTATGGCTTCTACCTTGTGCATGCTAGTGCGTACTCAGTTTGGTAATGAGATCTCTCGGCCTCCTCGCCCTCACTCTCTCACTTTCCCTCCCTCTGTGCAACATGCGCCCACTCGTCGGTCTGAGAAGGTGTGATAGGCGAAGCAAGGTGCAGGATGCCGTGCTTCTTTTTAAATTGAGATCTGGAATAGTGTTACTTAATGTCCAGAAAGATCTTGTTATTACTGTGGCTACTATTATTCTAAATACGCTTTGGACGTCCAATTTTGAGTACCTGATAAACGAGTCTGATTCAGCATTCAGTTCTGTGCGAGCAATGACTAGTGAGCTAAATGTCTCCGAGATGTTGAAGATGAAAAAATTGACATACAGGGAACCAGCTCTATTTCATGACATATTAGGAGACAGAGTATGTCGCCTTGAACAACTTTTATGTAGAAAATATAAAATTCTGTCAAACTTTAGACTCTTTAGTCAAACATGCCCATCCATAGCTGAACTATTTCAGGTGGGAAGTGTGGTGATCGGCAAATGACGTTTCAGAGCTTAGAACCGAATAGATAGAGACGCATAAAATAAATTTATGTAATAATGTCGCCTATGTACAGCGTATGTGAACGTGTATGACATTCATGATATAAGTCGAACAACGATTAATAAACTGAAGGAGCTCGTCTCCTTTTGAGAATCTGTTTCTCAGGAAAGGTGTTGGGTCTGAGCAGGCTCGCCACCTGTTGGAAGTGGAGCCCCCGGGTCCGACCCGGTACATTATTGGAGCCATAATTATGATGGTGGGAGTGGTATTACCTCTTGGCTATATGATGTTCCGCACGAAAAAGGCGCCAACTCCAACATCCTTTGGGAAGCAGACGTAGGTGCGCCTATAGCTGAAGACTTTGAGAAGGAAAGCACGGTGTGCATGCATGAGGAATGTCTGAATGGTTCTGTTATTAATCCAGTGTGAATTCTCATCCTAATTTCACTCATATCTCTAAACCCTGTGACGAATGACCCAGCTGAGTGCGTCTTTGACTCTTTATTTGAACACTTCATCATTGGTCTCATGAGCATTGTACCCATCTGCATGTTTGTGAGGCATTAAAGCAATGCATTCTATTTTCACCTGACATCGTGAGAGCTTCTGGTCATGTATCAGGAACTTTTGAAGGAGCACATCAAACATAGACTTAGCGGTGAGTTTGTCCCCCTCTATTCCTTTCTTTAGCACTCATCAGCCGTTGAGTGACTGTCCTTTTAAGAACCAAATATTTGGAGTAATTATGGATGATCTTCGAGTTTTCCGTGTTGCAGACTCTTGTTTTCAGGTCTACTTGGGGCGACGAGGGTATCAGGCGCAATACAATATCAGCGATTGTGACGAGAAATTAGGACCGATTTTAGGCTGGAAACGCTGGTCATAAAGGAGCATCCATGGCTGCTAAATCCCGTTCCGTCATTAGCATAGCCAGCATCATAGTGCTACTGGCTATTCAGGGAATCCATGGACTATTCGAAGATCAAGTCGGTATGTACGACTGGTAAGCTGAAACCTATCACTTTCCTGATACTCGCATCCCATGAAAAAGTTGCAGAATAAGCCGCAAATTCTTTTGAAGCGCATGAGATGCCTCAAGGATTGGAACGATTCTTTCAGAATGTGGGCAACGACTGAAAGATTTTCTTTACGTCATCCTTATGCAGGCATCAGAAGTACATTGGAAGGGTAAAGTTGGCTGAGTTCCAAACCCAGGGCCAACGGAAACGGGTCTATGTGGCTACGGAGCAGAATGTATTGGCTGCTCTTAACCTGAAGACAGGCCAAATTGGTAAGAAGAGCAAGACGATACTTATACTGAATACAATGCCTTTGATCAATCCCTGTTTTTTGGCTGCAACACGAACAGTTCGTAAACTCAATTTTTTCTTATCTTCGACTTCCTTGTGGGCTTCCAGCATGGAGGCGTGTGTTGGGAGAGAATGAGCCAATCGAGGGGCTGCAAGTGTACAGCAAATGTGAGAACAAAACATCCTGCGTTTTCCTTCTTTTGTTTTCTCTACACAGAATCCTCCCTCCAGAGAAAAGAAACTCCACTTGGAACTCATGAAATTTGTTGGCATATGAACGATTTGTATTCTCTCCAAAACCTTACGTTATCAAGAGAGAGAGAGGGGTTCAGATGTGGTGACTTTATCTGGAGGAGGGAAGCTGCTGCGAGCATGGAGCGCCATGGATGGAGTTTTGCAATGGGATGCAACTATCCTTCCTTTCAAGGACTTGACAGTCGATGCCGCAGTTGACTTTCATACAATACCAGTGAGTGGAACCTTAAAATTTCTAAAAATTCCTACATCCTAAAAATCCCCAAAATTTTAGAAAGCTTAGAATGCTGGAAACTTAGAACTACGGATATATAGAACCTGCGAGAGGATGTCAGTGAATAATGGAGACGTTGCTGCTTTTGGGGGGCTTTTGGAAGGAGGCAGCAGACAGATGCAGAAGGTGGGTCTCTAAGAGATATAGTGGTCCTATCGGGAGGAGGAGTCTATCGACTTTCGGGAGCTACTGGAGAACTAAAATGGCAGACAAGGGTATCTGCAACCAAGTGAGTCCCTGAATATGCAGGCTGCTTTGTTTCAACTCCAACTTCTATTCACATTTCGAAGCCGGATCTCTGTACATTCCACTCCTAAATGCTCTGTAGGGAAATCTTCATGTGTTTGATTAAGCTCACTCTCGTGTGGGGTGATTTGTGCAGACTTCATGTCACAAAAGACGCAATTTATGCTGTCAGTTTCACAAATCCGACGGGCTTAAGTGCGCTTGGCATTGCTATCACACGTATAAATATTGAAACTGGCGAGGCAGAGCAGTTGACCAATGCTTTAGCTCCTGTGACTCTCTCAGCTTCCAGACTCATACTCACAGGAAACTTCTTAGTCGTGCTTGACTATGAAGGGAGTAAAATCTTCACTGCGGAAATTAACAGACAACCTTTAACCCTTGTGGAAAGCAGTGTGGGAGAGCTCGTTAAGGTAGGAGAGTCTTCAGGGGCAGTCCTGCTACCAGCTAAGCTTGATGGAGCATTTGGACTAGGAGCTCGTGGTTCTTTTATCGTGGTAGAAGTGGGGGAGGGAGGCAAGCTGAAAGCTATAATGGAAGTTAGGCAACCAGCTGCTTTAAGTGACATGCTGAAGCTTGAAGATGGAAGATCTGCTATTGGGGTGGTACACCATACCGGAGAAGAGGAAGGGCGTGAGATCGTCGTGAAGGTACAGTCCTGCTCTCTCCCCCTCTCCTCACACACTCTCTCCCTTTCCTCCCTCCCTTTCTCGCCTCCTTCTGTCTGCCTTCTTGCTTTGGTCTTTCCTTTCTGTGGTTGTCATGGCGGTTTTGAATGTAATTTGCAGGCAATTACAGCGCAAGGGGAGGTCGAGGAGGGCAGTGAAGAGAAAGTGACTCTGAAGGCAGGGAGGGGAAATGTGGAAGTCGTATTCATCAATTCCTATAGACGAGAAAAGAAAGATTCTTTTGGATACCGCCTGCTTGTTGTCGCAGAAGATGACTCGTTATCTCTTCTACAACAGGTGAAGTGCTTTTTCGATCCATCTCATTATAGAGGACGTTTTTTTTTATCCCACTCCTCTGCATGCCCCCTAAGGTGGTGTGAATATGGCCCTTACTCAATGTTCCTCTTGGACCTTACAATATGGCAGGGAAGAGTTGTGTGGGAGAGGGAGGAAGCTTTGGCCTCAGTCGTGGATGTGAAGATAGTGGACCTCCCATCAGCAGCAAAAGGAAAGGGAGAGCACGTGATAGAGCACACTCTACAAGACTGGTTCAAGGTGAGAATTCATTCTTTCGTATGGTCATTTGGGTGTTCTTCCATTGGTTCTCATTTTTACTGTCTCCTTTAAAGTGAACAATGCCGTAATCTTGATATCGTGTTTGAACCAACAATGTCGTTGAAGTCTCCAAAATGCGAAGCATGTTAAGTGGAAATCCTTAATCCTATCCTTATCCTTATCCTATTGCAGGACCATTGGCTGAGAGCGAAAACGACAGTGATGATGGCTACACCGGAGGAGAGAGAGCTGGTTCAGAAAATGAGAATAAGTAATTCAGCAAAAAATGCCCCTTTTCGAGACCATAACGGATTCCGAAGGCTCATCATTCTCTTAACTCGACCAGGAAAGCTACTCGCTTTACATACAGGGGATGGAAGAATCATGTGGTCAACCCTAATTCAGTCTTTCCGGGCTCCTTTCGGCTCATATGCCTCAGTGTTGGAGAAACCTGTTCCCTTAAAGCTTATGGTTTCCCAAGATACCCATCGTGTATTGAAAAATCAAGCTCCCGAAATCATAGTCTTAGGAAGAAAGGGACCCACAAAAGAAGGTGGCAGTATGATTGTGTATGTGAACGGACACACTGGAGAACAGGTGCAGTCAGTAGATTTTACCTTCCCGATATCTCTCTCCATTCAGCTGCCACTGATTGACAGCAATGGGAAAAGACTGTTGATGCTTGTCAGTGACGAGAAAACTCCCAAAATTCATGTTCTTCCGATGACTGAGGAAGCGAACTTTCTGTTCACTCGCCATGCATCGACTGTGTTTTTCTATGTCGTGAATGAGGAGGGAGAGATTCGAGGATATGGGGTGGGAGAAAAGGTAAAGGAGAGGCAAGAGAAGGAGCCGGAAGGACTACAATTTGGCAGTATAGAGCTGTGGAAGGTGATTTTTCCGGCAGACATGGAAAGAATTGCAACAGCTGTGGCGAGGAGAGCAGATGAGGTAGTACTTTTTTCCCTTCATTTATTTTCAGTTCGAATTTGATAATTACATTCGCTCACACTCATGCCTTTACGAATATTGAGCCTGTTTATAATCTTCCGATCCCTTCCCCACCTTTTCCTCTCCTTCCGTCTACTTCCCTCATTTTCCTCTAATCATTTTTTCCCTTCTTACCATCTCTCTTCTTACTCTGCCTTGTCGTGTTTTTTCATACAGAGTGTGCACACGCAGACTCGAGCCCTTGGAAACAGGTCAGTGCAGTACAAATACATCAACAAGAACCTGCTTTTTGTAGCAACTGTAGCTCCCCCAAAAGCAGCTGCTCTCGGACCCATCACTCCGGAAGAGTCATGGATGGTCGCTTACATTCTCGACACCGTGACGGGACGAGTACTTCATCGAATTGTTCATAACAATATGCAAGGCCCTGTACATGCGGTAATCACTCATATGCAAACATAGCATGAATAGGAACTACCAAAGGGAATGGGAACAAAGGGAGGGAACGGGAACGGGAATGGGAACGGGAAAGGGAAAGGGAATTCTAAGAAATTGCAGATGTTTGGAGGGCAGGCAGCTTCCTTTCCCCTCATTCTACATACCTCTCTCCCCCTCTTCTTTCCCATTACCTTTCTAAAACTTTTCGTTTTCATATCGAATATATTTGGGTGTGGAAGAATAGAGAGAGCAAGGAAGTGATGTACAGTTGTCCTGGGGGGTCCAGGCTATGGCTGAGAACTGGATAGTCTATCATTACTTCAATCTGCGAAACCATCGGTATGAGATGTCGGTGGTGGAGCTCTACGATGATTCAGATCGGGTATGGGAACTCCCTTCTGTTAGGAAATTCAAGTGAAAAAGAAATGAATAACACATTCCAATAGTAAGATTTCGTGAGATCGTACTTGTTGAAGGTTTTCCGGATAAGCAAACGTGTGTCATGAACTTAGCGCTTGAAAAAACTAGCTCTCCAAACTTTCCACTCCATCCGTTGCACCCTCAAACTTTTGAATCATCTAGCAACAAGAGAAGAGAAACATTGTGTCGTTATGCAAGAATCCTTTCAGAATGGCCAATTAATCTGACCTTGTTCACTCCCCCGTTCTCTCCCCCCCCCCTCTCTCCTTCTTTCTCTCCCCCTGCCAAATCCTCCTCGATAACAGGGCTCCGCCGGAGAGATAGCAAAATACGCACTTGGCTTTGGAGGAGGAAACCTGACCGCACCCCTCTCCTCGTGGGCCGTTCCCTCGGTTAGGGTTCAGAGCCAAAGTTACTTCTTCTCTCACTCTTTAAAAACAATGACAGTGACTTCTACAAGCAGAGGAATCACCAACAGGCAGCTCCTGCTGGGCACTGTAGCGGACCAGGTGAGGAAAATCAAAGGGGGGGACGGATGGGGGATGACAGGAGCAGGATGAAAAATGGGGAGTGAAGGAGACCTGAGAGAGGGAGAGAAAGAGAGGGGGAGGGAGAACAGGTTTAGGAGTGAGCAAAAGTACTCTCCTTTCTTGGCGATTTAGAATTGCATGACTGATTGGGCCTTAAATTGCCGTTGTTGCACTCGAATAGTAATGAAAGCCTATCTATTGCAGGTCTTAGCAATGGATAAACGTTTTCTGGACCCTCGGAGGTCCATAACTCCAACACAGCAAGATAGGGAAGAGGGTCTTCTGCCATATTCCGACACACTTCCCATCACTCCGCAGGTATGTCGCATTTGGGTTCTTCTCTGTCTCACTCTCTCTCTCTCTCTCTATCTATCTCAGACCCGCACTCATCCCCTCCCTTTTCCCCCTCCCCTCGACTCTCTTGCACCCATTGCCCTCAGTTATGCTTTCCTCCACTCCCTCAGTGCTTTGAGTGCTGACTATGCATTTCCCCTCTCCTCTCTCTCCCTCCCTGCAGGCCTACTTGACCCACGGGCTGCAGGTGGAGGGCCTGAGGGGAGTCCTCTCGGAGCCCTCCCGTTTGGAGTCCACCACCCTCGTGTTCGCTCACGGGATCGACCTCTTCTACTTGCGGACAGCTCCCTCGCGGACCTACGACACGCTTTCAGAGGACTTCAGCTACGTGCTGCTGCTGGTTACCATAGCCGCCCTGCTGGGGGCCATCCTGGTGACGTGGGTGCTGGCGGAGAGGAGGGAGCTGGAGAGAAAATGGAGGTAGAGGGAGAGGGAGAACGGCTTAAGGCTTCCTAGCAGGGTTTTGTAGAATAGCTGTCGCAGACGTTTAGGAGAAGGACGGGGACTGGAGCCCTGTGAATGGGCAAATGATTTTGTGATTCGACTTAAAGAACACTTCTTCTTTAGTGCTTGTCTCCCGCTCTCTCTCGCACTCTCTCCCTCTCCCTCTCCCTCCCACTCCCTAGTCTCTCTCCCTCCCTCTTTACCATTTTCCGTCATTCCCAACTCTCCCCTCCCTCTTTCTTCGCTCCTCTTCCCCCCATCCCTCCCCTCGTTCCCATCCCTCCCCTCCCACCCCTCCCCGTCTGCATCTGCTGTTTGCCCTCTGTGCTCCCTCTGCCTCCTCCACACCTTCCCCCTTCCCCCCTCCCCCGTCCCCCCCTCCAACCCCCAACCCCCCCCCCCCGCTTTTTTTCCCCCCTTCCCCTCTCGCCTCTCCCTTCTCCCCCCTTCCCCTCTCCCACTTCCCCCTCTCTCTCCTCCCTCCCTCTCCCCCCACCCCACCCTTTCCCCTCCCCCTCCCCCCTCCCTACCCCGTCTCTGACATGACAGTTCCAACGATCATTTGAGCAACCCTGGAAGGAAACATAAAAATCGCATCTCCGCGTATAGTTCTAAAGCCGAGATCGCCGGACTTGAAAGCCCTCCTTATATGGTCATACAAATGAGTGTTCTCTACACGCTATTCTCATTTCAACTGGAGCAAGGCGCGCAGGAGGGGTGTTCAAGGGCTGTCTATGGTCAAAGGTTCCAAGTTTTTGCTTAGAACGTCATTTTATTCCCTGTTAATGTCATCGCCCGTTGTAACACATGTCTGAGGGTTGTGGGAAGGCGGTCAGTAGCATTATCGCGTTCCGCGTTTCGGTTTTTTTTCGCGTTGGGGCTCCTATTGGGATTTGGTTAGAGATTTGGTGACTACTGAGGACTTAGTCTATAGGGGATGGAGATTGAGATCGATGGTCGAAATAGAGCAGGGAAGCGAGAATGTGGCATTGACCTCACAGAGAGGTTCTACTGAGATGTGCATCTGTCGGGTCACATGGTGACAACGCGTGGCGGATTCAGAGAAAAGGGGATGAACGAGTTCAAGGTATGCTCTGGCGGTTTTAGGGTTTTGAGGGGAGTTTGACATTCAGGTTTTAGGGTTTTGAGGCCTTTCATTAGCGAAAGCTCCTCTATTACATGATCTGACATAAAGCGAATCTCCGGAGAGATCACACAAGAATCAGTCACTCTTAGAAAGCTAACACGACTAGTATGGACGGCCTACTACTGCCCTCATACGTTCTCTCTCTCTCTCTCTCTCTCTCTCTGTCTGTCTGTACATTGAATCTTGCAGAAATAAAAGACAACCTCTTTGTTGGCTGTCTGGGGGGGGGCACCCCACAGTACTCGGACCTTACACACCTAGAACCCTATTACCCTACCCCCCAGAAACCCCAAAGTCCAGTTCATGACTATACACCGCACACCAGCAGACTATTTCTCTCTCTCGCCCTCTCTCCCCCTCTCTGTCTCCCTCACTCCCTCCCGCCAACCTTCTCCACCTCATAGAAGCATCCACTCCCCTTCATGCTCCGCCATACGCGGTTTATCCGCTTCACTCCCGCGCGCGCTTCTCCCTGCCCCCCTTATATTCAGGAGCCTCAGAATATCAATCCTTTTATCAGAGTCCCCATTACTTGAACTCTCAGTCTCCTCATTTCCCTTGGTCTTCTTCAAAGCATTTTCTGCTTGCCGGGTTGGCTGCTCCTCAGAATCTCCTTCGGGAATTTCCTTTCCATCAGATTCTGAAAGTCTGCTAATCCCAAAGCCTATCCGTGGAAGCTGGAAGCCCTCAAACCTCCCACTAGAAGACCTGCTGTTACCTTCGTGGCGTACGAAAGCAAGCGAGTTCCATAAGTTTGGAGAGCTGTTCTGACCTTCAGGGGGAGTGTGTACGGCTGTCTCCATCACTTCATATACCTACATAGGAGCGCCCCACATCAACCATGTAAGAATTTTTTCTGTCCTTCGGGTTTGAAGGAGGAAGTATTCGTTAATCGACTATGGCTGACGACAGTCGAGAACAAAAAGGGGGAGGGAAAGGTTGAAAGAGAGGGAGAATGGAGGGAGAGAGGGGGGGCGAGAGCAGGAAAGGGAGGTCTGCGCACGATGCCAACCTCCTTAAGTATCTGAGATACCCAGGCTGCATTCTCAACGAGTAGATAAGGGTACAGACGAACTGTACGCAGGATACCCAACGCTCTGACTAGTTCTTCTTATGTTTTGAACCTTCCTTTCTGTTAACTTCTGTTCCGCTTCAATTTGATCATACTACATTTTATACACTTACCTGGCACAAACGCTCAAGCTTTGCTGCACTCATTCCGCGAGTACAAGTGGAAGTAACATATGAGCTGCATTCCTCAAGGCAGGTTGCGAAGGGCTCATGCTTAGCCTGTGGGGCCGAGATGGCTATGGCAAATCCTGCTCCCAACTGGACAAGATGACCCAACAGGCAAATTTTTCAAGCCTACAGAAGCAGCACGTTTCTTCAGCTGTTCCAAGAAATCAGAAAAGCAATCAGACAAGCCTCAGAGTGAAGGGCATTATTACTTACAGCGGCGATAAACAGCTGCTCAAAGAGATCAGATGGCGCAATGTTTTCCAAAGCAT
Source organism: Zygnema circumcarinatum (assembly GCA_037447605.1). NCBI lineage: Eukaryota > Viridiplantae > Streptophyta > Zygnematophyceae > Zygnematales > Zygnemataceae > Zygnema > Zygnema circumcarinatum. Next base: position 522,671 of record CM074811.1, on the reverse strand, counting down.
CAAGTGTGCTCTCACTGCGTTCAATTCCAAAAACACGAGAGAGTGATTGCGGGATGGAGGGAGAGTAAACCGATAGTCTGTAAGGGTTATACATCACAATTTTCAAAAAAAAAAGAAACAATTTTACAAGTTTACAATTTTTTTTTTTTTTTTTTTTCTTACAATTTTTTTCCACAGAAAATTTCATATCTGTTTCATAACAGGAAAGCAGAGTTTCACTCACCCCAACAACTCCTCATCGAAGAGAGGTGCTTGTCTTGCTGCTGGCACAGCCTTTGCTGATTGCCAGAGCTCCTTCCAAAGGTTTCCTGCCACCCAAGTCGCCTCGCCCATTATCAGTACTTACAGCAATAATACAGCTTCATACTTAGAAGAGTGTCAAATAATCAGCTGAGAATTCAAGGGCAATAATAGGCATTGAAGAACTCTTCGAGTTTTTCAAGTATTTAAGTTTTCTTGGCTCACCTTCCGCCTGCATGCGGGTGCTAAGGAACCCTCGGGCAGTCTTCATTGTCAAACCTTCAGCTCCGTTACTGTTGGGTGAGACTTGACTGCAACTGTCAGCCTGAGCATTCCCTTCTTGCTCTTCCACAGAGGCTGAGTTTGAAGCAGGAGTCCCCTCTGCGTCATACTGTTCGCTTGCCCAATCGGGAGGCGAATACCATCGAACAAAATCTTCAATGATTGCCCCCGGATTCGCCGCCTGTCAAAGAGGATACTTGAACTTCAGTTCAGTTTAGCTCATCTCATCTCAGCTCAGCTAAGTTTCAGTTTTACTTCACAGTCAGTCGAACCATGCAATCCTTGATGATGGGTACGTCCATGTAGAAATAGTAGAAAGGTCCTCTTCAGCTAATTTCAACAACGTATAGGTGAGCAAGCATACGTTTACTCCCAATATCTATCGATATAATCCTACATTCTCTCCCTTCGACTTCCGTTGCCCGTCCCTCCGCTTAAGCCCTCTCATACCCTTCCCCTCTCTGCCTCTCATGGCAGCCCCCAAGAAAGGGTCGCTGTTTCTGTATGGGCAAACCCCAAAGCCTTGGAATATTCTTCACACCTTAAAGGCTTGCATGTCGGAGAAGAGCTGAGAACAGCCCGTGCCCACACTGCATGTATCAAGCATATTACAAAGGAGGAGAGGTAAGAGTGAGATCCTCCACTGTGGAAACAGTACAACAACACCAAGGCTCGTGTGTTAGAATGTAAGGACTGCGAGATTATGTAGTCTAATTCTTATATTGCAGAGTTATCCTTATAGATTGGTTATACAGTATGAAGCAACGTACAAAGGAATCACTATGACCTATCAGATACAGACTACTGGCTTTCTGTTATTCAAGCACGTGGAATACAAGCACTAAAATCAAAAGCAACAACTGACTTCATACGATTGCTCAAAACATGTAAAAGAGTTCCTTACAAAGCCCTACCTTCCTGTTCGCATGATTAGCTCTTCGGTCTCTCTAACGAAGTCTTCCGTCAGGACTGGTCCGTCCTAAAATCCGAGCACGACAATAACACCATCGCAAAAAGGCAAAAGAAAACTTATCATCAGTGAGGACTCACAGAAAAGCACATGGCTTCATCAAGGAACATGGCAGCAAGAACAGAACACAAAACGGTCTGTCAGTTACCTACCCAATCAAAAGGCTATGAAATTGACAAAAATAAGGTTTTTTTTTTTTTAAGAGCCATGCTTAGCACCCAAACACCCGCACAGACCTGACATAAAGGAGCACATAGAGGCTCCCCAGTATCGAGCAGCTTCAAACTTGGAACAGGATTGGCGACTCCCAGTCTTTTGGCCAGACTTCCATCTGCAAGCTTCGTTACAAGGAATGGGGGAGACTCTCCACCACCATTCTCCGTTTCCATTTCCATTTGCAACAAAGGATTGTTATTTGCAGCCTCCTTGCTATTCTCCTCTACGTGCTTGCATGAATCCTGGCTTGACTCTATGGCTGAAGAGTAATAGCTCGTCGGCAGAGGAAGTTTTTCAACCAATTCAAGGTCTGCAAGAGCACTCTCCCTCCTCTTTCTTCTAGCTATGCAGCAGTTAACAAGTTGCAACTGTTGGTTTAGTAAGCAAGTGTGCATGTCCGGGTTGGCCTCAGGAGGGAGTCGGGGAATAGGCGTTCCTTCCAGCCACCTCTGCCGCAGCTGAGTATCCCAAAATCCCAAAAGACTGGCCCCTATATCAGCCTAAACGAGGCACAAGAAGCAAGCTCCCATAGAAAGGAAGTGTGGGGAGATGGGAGAGGAGAGTGTTGACAACTTTCAGGTATGAAATCTGCTTCCAGCTTGCATAAGCTACAATAATGTGCTATTAGAATTCCGCTACTTGGTTAGTTGGTTAGTGGGCGTCACCTCCTTGACAACTTCTTGCCAGAAAATGGCCATTTTCTGCTCACTCTTGATTCCGGCCATAATTTCCGCCAACTGTGGAACAAAGCTGTCGGGAGGGGCTCCATGAATATCTTCAATGAAGCTTTCTTCTGCAGTACGGATTGGTTTCCAGGTCGATTCTTTGTCCCGGGCTTCAACATATTGGGTATCTGCGAAGCAGTCGAAAGTGGTGACCCATACCTTCAGATCAAGGTCTCAAAACAAACTCTGTAACTTGAAATGTCCTTTGATGAATAAAACTACCTTGAAATGAACCTAGACATGTCTGGAGAGCATGTGGCTGATATATGGACATGATTGAAAAAGGCCGGGAAGGGGAAGGCGGGGGCAGGTAAGGTTGAGAGGGAGACAGGGCAGAGGAGTGGGGAGAGGGCATGGGGGAAGGAAAGGGGGAGGGATAGGGAGGGGAGAGCAGAGGGGAGAGAGAAGAGGAGAGTATATGATGTGGAGAGGGGGGGAGAGGGAGCGGGAGTGAGAGTGAGAGCGAAAGAGAGCGCTCACCAGCTTCAAAGAGGGACCAAAGCAAGGGATGGCATTCGCCTGTGTACTTCTTCATTTCTTTTTGCCGTTCCTTTTCCTTCTCCTTCTCCTTATTCTTGTCCTTCTCCCTCACCGAAAGTGAGCCCAAGGCCGCTATTCCCGCCCCCACAGAGTGCTTTATGCTGGCAGTCAGTTTTTCCGCGACAACTTGCACCTGCTCTGTGCTTAACGGACTGTTGTCTTCCGGAGTTGCCAGGTCTATAATTGTCCTCACTCCCCTTGCAACTCTGCACAATGAGGACCGCTAAACCAAGGAAACTTCAGAAACATAAGAGAGGAATGACGCAAGTTCAAAGTAGAAATAGAGGTTCAGATTTTGTAAATTCTCACATATGAGAACATTGACAAATGCCACATGGCCAAAACTTTTGCACTCAAGACACAACACCTTTAATAGTGGACCTTCAGAAAAGATATCAGTGGGGAAAGTAAAGCAGCAAGAGGACATACCCAACAGCAGCTGCAAGGCGCCGTACTACTCGAGAGGAGGCAATTGCAACCGACCGGTAGGCACTCTCATAGGCCTCCTCCTCCAAAGCATCCGTCTCTACTCTCTGCGACACACATCAAAACATGCTTCATAAATCATAACAAGAGTCTGAGTCTTTCCTGCTACTCAGAGACAAGAGAACTACTTTTGCAGGTTGTCACCCGTCCATCGTCTACGTGCTTAGAACATCCACAAGAACCCAGCCACCTTAAAATTCCGGGTTTGTGTACTATGATCAGGAATTGCAGAAATGAATGGTCAATAGATCCCATTGATTCAACCGTAACAAAGGGTCTCTGTGTGTGTTTGTACCAAAGGTGATGATGATACGGACTGCACAGTCGACTCAGAGCAGTCAGACAGAGAGGCATCTGTCGCTGAAATTGCAGAGTCTTCCCTTGGGAGAACCTCCTGCCGGATCCTCTTCACTGCTGTAAAATACCGCCGCCAGAAATCGTGCTCTTTAACTTTTTTGGGCACAAGCTCAGCCCTTAAGTTCCTTAATGACTCGTCTTCCTGCCAAGAGCAATACGTGCCGTGTCATTCATTGCACTCGCTAATCTTGGCAATGTCATCTTCCTGGGCAAGTTCAAAACCAAGCCGCTTCACGTTACATCACTAGAGATTGCACCAATTACAGAATGCCACAACTCCAAATCTGCAAACGTGGCAAACCGTCATGGCTTCCGCTTAACAGGGTACTTTCTATAGAGATCCACCCGGTTACTGGAGCCCGACTCGTGGAGAATGATAACTGCAGACATGCTTTCAGGACTGGGAAATTGGCACATACCTCTAGGGCTGCTGCAGCAGAAGGCATAGCCGTGCGCAAATCAATGTTAAGAATTTCATCAGCGTCTTTCCGAATAAAAATGTCTGGTGACTGTCAGAATCACCAAGACAAAGCATTACTTAAGCGTGTTAAAAAAAAACTTACGATTTCACTTCTTTCTGAGAGCTACAAGCGTGGATGAATCCTCAAACTCACCAGACTCATAACTTATAGTCAACAATAATGCTGGCAGTCTACTCACCTTGGAAATTTCCAACATGCGTTCTTTCAACTCTATCTCATACAGCTTTTCCTGCTCTGTCTTGCCGACCCATGGTGGATCGCCTGCCCGGCCTGCATTGTATGCAATGAAATTTGTAAGCTATGAAATCGTCACTGTGTCGTAATACATGACAAGCACAACAAACTTCTTGAATGTTGGGACATTCCAAACTAGTTTATCCCCCTCTTGAACGCGCATTTGACTGCTGACACAACAAGCTCCAAGACTGAACGTCTCCCCATTTGATCTAATTGGGCACTTGCCAAATGCTCAGCACCAGGACACATAATAGGTGTAGATTCCAGGTTTTCCTGGAATTACAATGGCTATAATTAATGCAAGACAAGGTGCTACCTTGAGGAGCATAGCTGGAAGGACTTCCAGAATTGCCACTGATGCTGACAATAAATCCATTTGCATCGGCTTTTATGTCAGATATAACTCGTTCCGCTTTTGCTGAAACCGCCTGAAATGCTGCAGAGACTAGCAGGTTCCCATTTAGCCAAACGCAGAAAATGAAATCCTTATCAATGCTGGCGTATGAATAGATTCAGGATGAATTGGTGAGACCAGACGGCTCATAGAACTCACCAGACTTTGCTTTTGAGACAATCTCCATGTCTCTGCAAGGTTCAAACAATCAATAGCAGAGTACAAGCTTCGCTGAATGCATGTCTGACGATAACGGACGAAGGACAACGCATTGGAGCAACATTCCATGGGCAATGTATTGCATGTTCTGGACATTCAAATGCCGTATCTCCCGAAAATAGGACCTTTCCATCTGAGATATAAGCTGCTAGAAGAAGCAAATTTGACGGTTCAAAACTTCAAATTTCATCGCTTCCAAAGGAAAACGAGAAGCGTAAGTTTATCAGAAAAGGCTCACGGCCTTCCTCTTTCACAGCCAAAGCTTCAGTTGTGCAGCCATGGCGGCAATGGCTGCAGGAAAGCCCTCCAGGAGTATCCGCCGGCCATGACTGGGCCCAGCTCGAAGCTGGAAAAGCTCCCCCGTTCCATGCTACCCAGTTTTACAAAATTTTCAAAAATGTGTCCGAACAGCTACGCTCCTCTCCATGTAAACCTGTCACGTAGACGCAGGCTATATGCTTGACTTGAATTGAAACGGGCTTACGGAACTGGACGGGCTGGCGTTGGTTCTATGATGTTTAACTTCCATATGTGTACCTGTTAGGGCCGTGTGAGCCCTGTGTTAAGAACAGGAATGAATGTAAGGAATGTTCACATGCTGGTAAAACCAATATTTGCAATTTAATTAGTTATATATTTTGTTTATGAAGGTGGTGATGGGATCTGTGGTGTTTAGAGCTTTCATTCATCATTGAATTGTGGAAGCGTACTTGGAGTGAGTGACTCAATTGCAGCATCATTTCCTCGCCCTTCACTTCAATCGGCTTCATGACATCAAGGCATCAAAGGACATGGCAAGATCGAACAAATTGGCGCAAGACAATGAACTGGGCCCCATCCATTGAAACGGTTACAAGGCGTCGCCGAGTCTGTGGTCCCTTACAAAAGGTAGGACCACCTCCCTGCTGTGCCTCGATTTACAAGAAGAGCATAATGCGGCAACAGAGCATAGCATCAAACACATCTCTTTTTTTTTTTTACACGTGCTCTGTGAGCCTTGCTTCCTTACAGCATTGAACTCCACCGTTCGTTCTTTGACCATGGAACTGACCATGGAACTTCGAACCCTAACGCGTAAAGGAGCTTGCTTTTGCCAAGCAACAGCAGAGAGGGGATTCTGTCATTATGAGAAATGCTACTCTACCCTCGACTGCTCTATTCTTCCTCAATGCCTTGAGAGATAGCATGAAGCACCACATATTGCCAACTTCCATAGCTGGAGAAGCCTAGACAACCTAGCGAAGTCCTTGCGAGATAATTCGACATCAATTGAGATTGCGAAGGTGACCTAATTGATAACCTTTATGATATTGCAGCCTCACCCATTCTGCCAATATGAGGGGCCTCTTCTTCCCATCTCCGAAAAAAAAAAGTGGAAAGACCCTGAAACCTGACGGCCTTTCAGTTGCTCCAACCAAAACCTTAACCCTAATATTCTCCTCCAACCCGCTCCTCCCCTTCCCAACATCGCCCTTACTGCTGAGGAGGACCTGATGGTCTGGGGGGGCCATACATCCCTGGGGGAGGCGGAGGCATACCGGGACGTGGCGGTCCCCCCATCATGCCAGGTGGCGGCATTCCACGCCCGCCAGGTGGCCCCCCCATAGGCGGCCCCCTCATCATCTGGGGCATGGGTGGACCCCTTTGGAACTGCGGCGGCATGCCCTGCTGGCCCATCATCCCTGGGGGGGGAGGCATGCCCGGACGTGGTGGACCCCCATACATTCCAGGTGGCGGCCCACTGCCAGGGGGGCCCATAGGGCGGACGCCAGGTGGCGGCCCCGGAGGCCTGGGTTGCTGCCCCCCCATTTGAGGAGCTCCGGGGGGAGGGAAGCTTAGAGGAGGGCGAGAGCCAGGAGGGGGGCCACCTGGAGGAGCGCCATATGACATAGGGGGAGCACTTACTTGAGGGACTCCAGGACGGTTCATCTGCGGCTGCATCATGGAAGGAACAGGTCCTCCTACTCCCCTGATGGGCCCTGCAAGTCCCGGCTGAGCTTGCCCTAATGGAGCTGTGGGAACTCCTCTTCCTGCTGCTCGTCCTACTCCCGGGCCTCCCCCTGCCCCTGCTCCAACGCCCTTAGGGCGAGAGTCTTCCTGAGGAGGAGGGCCCTCCACAGTGAGCGAGACTACCTCCTCTCCTCGCAGGAGGAGGAGGCCGAGCGTGCGCCTCTCCTCGCGCTCCTCCGTGCCCTTCCCCTTCTTTGGCGGGAGCTTGCGGAACTCCTCACAGTCGCCGAGCACGAGGTTCATGTGGCGGTCGAACGCCATGAATTTCCCCACCAGCTGCCGCCCGTCCGTGATCGTGACGCGCATGCGGTAGTTGATGTACTGCAGCATCTTGGAGCTCTTGGACATCGACATGGCTGCGGCTGAGTGGGACAGAGGGAGAAAGAGAGAGAGTGAGAGAGAGAGAGACACACACACACAGAGCGGCAGAGGGAGAGACACGCAGAGGAACAGATAGAGGGAGAGAGCGACGAGAGGGTGGGAAAAGAGAAGTGAGAGAGGGAGAGGTGGGAGAAAGGGAGGGAGGAGGATGGGAACCCTAAAATCTGCGGCTCGTCTCCGCCCGAACCCTAATCCCTCTCTATGCAAGCTTTGCAGGCGCGCACAAGACGGCTTCCGTTGAACGATTTTTTCAGAACTGCGTACATAGATCTGAGCTCCAACTGAGGATCGATGTTCTGAATTTGGTTCATCCATTACCAATGAGGGATTGCCACGTGTTCGAATTAGATTTTTTCAAGGTCGTACAACATTTGGTTTTTTCTAAAAAAAATATTTACAAACATGATCCTCTGAGCTCTGTCCAGTTTTTGTCTGATTTCATGTCCATGTCAAAAGTTTAAGAGACAAAATCGTTCCTATATGCATTGTAGAGAGGCCAATGCCTTAGGTTGGGCTTTTGTGGAACCTTCATGTCATGCGCCATGCACCAAAACTGCACCAATCTAGAGACTCTATTTCGAGATGACAATGCTTTCATAGGCGAAGGAGATCTAAGGCAGCGCGGTCTGAATAAGAAGACTACCAAGTTTTAAGGTTGCGAAGGATCTGAGGGGTCTTGAAACGCTTCAAGAATGTCAAGGGTTCAGAATTTTTACACTTCGGAAGAAAGGTTTTCCTGGTTGAAGGGTTTCAACCACAAAGACTTCACAGAGAAAGGGTTCATCAATGGCGAGGCCATGGATCACTTCATGGTGAGATCATGCCATGCCATGGCATGCCACTCAATCACTTCCAACTCAATCAACCCTCAACCCCGAACCCTAAACCCTATACCCTGAGAAAATGGCAGACAAACGAAGAACAGCGAGTTCAGAGAAACGCCTTAAAAGCAAACAAAGCTCACAAGGGCCAGACCTCGCCCCCCCTTAGGAAAAGGCAGAGAGCCTTCCTCCCAGATACATCCCCCCTGGCCCCAATCCCGAGCCGGCCAAACTGCGCTTGAAGCAGCGGTTATCTGTCAGCTATATGCACTACATCTCCTAATGCTTTTTCCTGTTAAACTGTTTCAGTTAAAGCAGAATCTGCACCTTCCAGGAAACCCTTCCAAGCGCCAACTATTACGGTAACGATAACTGTACCGTTGTCTACAACATGTGCTTGCCATTGTGACCTTGCCACCTCCCCTAGCGAGCCAAAATGAAGTGCCTGTCATATACAGCAGGCAAGTACATCGGAACCCTCTGGCTACGGATGCCAGTTCCCTCTCTCTCTCCCTCTCTCTCGCTCTTCCTCTCTCTCGCTCTCTTTCTGTATCTCCCTCCCAACCTTCGCCATGCTGAATCCTCCCTTTCCTTCCTGAACCTCGCCTTAATCCATGCACTGTGGACTGCTCACTCTCCCTCCCTCCCTCTCCTCCTCCCTCCAACTGATACCTGAGTGGCCTCTAATCGCACTTAATATTGCGGTAAATCCGTCTCACAAACATGGATGAACCAAGGTACCCAATAGCGCCTGCATAAATTCCAACAACAAGCGACGCATCACCATACAGAGGGGGACCATTAGAACTTGAAAGGGTTCTCTCCCTTTTCACTCCTTATAACTCTGCTTGAGAACTCTGATTGCTAACATTCCTTCTCTAGTCCTATGGTCCTTCAGATGAGATCCCTCCATCCTTTGGTTTTGACTATTCCCTACATCATGCAGCCTGCCAGGAGGGCGGCGGGAGAGGAGAGAGAAATCGAGATAGAGAGACAGAAAGAGAGAGAGAGAGAGTGGGGTGAGGAAAGAGAGAGAGGGACTGTCGCTTACCACACAGGACACCCAAACCAAGGCAGAACATGAGGGTGTATCCGAAGTAGAAACTGAGCTGGAAGAACCCGGACATTTTCGTTTTGAATTTGTAATAATAGATAGAGTAAAGGTAGACGTATCCGGCGGTGGAGGCTGCCGAGAAGAACGACGTCCACTGCCAGTGGTAGTTCTCCGCATTGAGGAGGAAGTATGTGCCCACAATGGTGACGCACACTGTCACTATTATCAAGATGAGGAACACAAGGAGCATGAAGCCGTACACATAGTACACCTGCAAGCCGTGGTAGCACACATTAGGTCTTCAATAGTTCGTTCATGTATCGAATTGTTGGATCTCGCGTACATTCCACTTAGTATGTAAAAAAGGAGGCCCATGTGAGAAAACAAGGTTGCGGAGCTTTTTGAGAGAGATGCAGAGCAGACATAATCTGCCTTTCTCCGGCCTATGACAATGGGATTCTTAGAAATGAAGTGCGCCTATAAACCTTCATAGTTGGCTCATAAAAATGGCTGGGTTGGCAGGCTCTACTAGTATGCAGGGTCTCTAATTGCATGAGGTAGGAATAAGACAATTTTCCGTTACATAAAAAATCACTATACCGGACCTACATGGCCAACCTGTAGTCTAAGGGAATAGCTTTGTTCTTTCTTCTTGTATTCCAGTTTCAGAATGTGCGACTTTACAAGCCCTAATGGCTGACCGTTAAGAATACTAAACCACCTCAATCAGTTAGAGGTTATAACATAAGGCGATTTCAAGCAACCCATAAAGGCTTGCTGCCTGATCTTCATGAAGTTTTTTCAATCAAAGTCTTAAACGAGCCTCATTCGCAATGTCGCCTATAACATAATCAGCAACAAAGTACCCCTAGTAGAGTGGTAAAGTTGCAGGGGCCCGCTGGTATAAGCTCCACTATTCATATTGTACGTGAATGAGAAGGTATACACAGATAGATAACGCACGAATATTCACAGAAACAACATCCTTGAGGAACTGACCTTGTAATTCCAGAATGATGTGAAGATGAAATACATCTCAATGAAGATGCTTCCGAAGGGCAACAATCCTCCCATTAGCGAAATCACCCATGGAGTCAAATACCACTTCTTCTGCGGAATGGGTCGAGGAATCGTCTTCACTCTGCATGGATTGTCCGGAGTTCCGTTCCAGTTCCGACCCACAATAGTGCCGAGGGTAGCTAGAGGGAAGGAGATGAAGGCCCAAATCAAGAGCACCACAACCTGCAAAAGTGAAAATACGGTCAGACTTTCTGGAAAAATTGCATCATCAGTGAACAAGTGATAGAGCAGCAGACTAAGCTACCCTAACTTATGTAGAAAGTAGAGAGAATAGAGCTAAAATTAGCTATGTCTCGGTCGAACATCAGCTTTGATTAGTGACCATACAATGTAAAAACTCATACAAGGAAAACTGCTATGCTCATGGAAACTAGGCATCGTGAAAAGCTTGTGCTTGAAACTCACCATGTAGCTGAAGCGAATGGCTGCCAAGGAGTGATAGAAAATAGCCACAGTGTTCAATGCGAAGCCGATGCCAAAGCAGGTGAAGGGGAAGAGAGTGGCTGTGAGAAGCATGGCTTTCATCCAATGCTTTCCTGCACTCACAGCTTCCGAATCGCCTAATCAGAAGCAGAAGAGGGAAAACAAGAAGAAGCTAAAGCAAGAAGAAGACGAGAAGAAGGTAAGTGATGGGAAGAGTGGGAGAACGGGGAAAGGGAGAAAGGGGGAAAGGGGGAAAGGGGGAAAGGGGGAAAGGGGGCGATTGAATAGAAGCAAAGGGAAGGTGGGGGAAGGAAAGGGGGGGGTGGGGGGGGAAATGGAAGCGAGACGACAAGACAGTGGGTAAAGAAGAGTTTCACGTTCTTAATGAGATTGGATGACACTTTCCAAATGGAAGCAACAGAGAGCCCTACAGAAAAACCGTTGCTTTGGAAACTCACCGTCATTTCGAGAGTAGAATCCTCCGCTCACATATCCAGCCAAAAACGACGTCAATGCATAGCAGATGATGAACACAGTAACAATGTCTCCACGTCTGTACAAAGTACAACGGATGAGGCATGAGGGGATGAAGGTAGCTAGGCACAACATAACCCTGTACATGAACGCGAAGCCTACCACTTGCCATAAAGCCCAAATTGAGCAAAACCCGTTCAACAGGAGCGAACCCTAACCTTAACACACTTTAAGATTTTGCACGTCGGTGGGACATCACTGGCTCTGCTACCCACGGATGAACTGCAAATTGTGGCTGAGAGATACGACAAAATAAACCCAGTTCACCATTTGCCCATTATTCTGTGGGGAATAATGACAAACTTACCCCACATAGAGTGTGCCCACGATGGCGATCAAGATGACACAAAGCACTAGGAGAGTGAGCTGCGTCCCCGTTCCGACAAGAGCAGAGAGAAGCACCAAATATCGCGGAGAACGGAACACGTCTCCATGGACAAGCTTCCACCCGGACTCTTCACTCACGTCCCTTTCCTGCAGAATTAAGTAGACGCATTGCCCATTTTCAGATTAACGGCTTCCAGAGACTCGGCATTCAAGGTGTTGAGCTTGAAAAGTTCACCAAGAGTTCAGGTACACATTTAACTCCTAGAACTTACAAGAGTTTCGAGATCATCCTCCTCGCGAGCATATTTAGCATAGTCGTTGCGGAGGGTCCGCATCAAAATCATGGAGACGAGACCCGTCAGAAAAATAACCATCATGAAGGAGTTGAAAATAGAGAACCAGTGAATCTGTAACCCCCACGAAAGCCACATAACTCTTCACTATATGCAGCAAAAAGGCTCAAGCCTCTTAATGAGAGAGGGAAAGGACGCAGCCCACCAGCAGTCTGACTAGTCAGATCGCTGGAAGACCGCTGAAAGAAGGTGGCGGGTGGATGTAGCAGAATTTGTTCGAGGAATTTTTTCCTGACCTGATGCTCGAAAAAGTTGTTATCGAGATATCGATCAAACCGCTTGGAGAACGGAATGTCAGTCTTCTGCCAGGTGACAGAGTACGTGAAATCCAGAGTGGTAGACGGGCTGACAGGCCTCGGAGTCTCCGATGAGAGATTTACATGAATGATCTGCAGTCAATACTTCCAAATTGGAATGAGAGAAAGCGTACTATAAACAATGTCTGAATTAGCTCCCGAATTGGCGCTTGAAAAAACTCTAAGACTGATTGGCTTCAGCATTCTGTTTCAGAAAAGACCAGCGGGAAAGTCCATGTAGATTCTCTACGGGGAAGGCGAATATGGAGCTTACTTCTCAAACCTAAAATCGACCCCCCAAACAAAACCTTAAGAAAAACTGATCACATTGTACAGACCTGCTCTCCGTTGTAATATATATCAAAGCTTTTGTGTGTGAATATGAACACTTGGTCAGCTCCAGCCCCCTGCTCGGCCTTCTCTCGATCCTCTCCCACAAACCCTGATCACATTCTCCTCCAGGAGGCAGATATTCAGCAAACAGTAGGAGAAAACGCTCACAAAATGGTACAATGTTAGACAACGAAAATATCCATGGCACAAGCTGTAGATGAGCCGCACGGCGGCTAGGGCTGCGGGAATGGATGGAAAGAAATTATCCCTCACCCCAAATTGGAAGATCATCTGCATCCCACCACCAAGCCAGAACCCATGTTCAGCATCAGTATAACAGTCACATTGTCAAAAAGAATGCGACAGCAGACATTGTATTAGAACGATCCTCGCGCGCACAGTGAAAGTAGGGGAGAGCGAGAGCGAGCGCTCACCCATAAAAAGCTCGTACCAATACTGCTGCTTAATGGCATCCTTGAACTTCATTGAAGTTTTCTCATCCAGAGGTTTCTGACAGATAGTTCTCTTGGGCATGTCCACTGCAAACTTCGCAGAAAATGAGTCAGAAAATGCCAGTTTCTGCACTGTTTAAAACCCTAATTCGTTCCAAGACATTCAGATCACGCGCACTCTCCCTCTACGTGCATTTCTGCGTGCGAACCTTCCCAAACAACGCCCACAATCCCTAACAAATCCATATTCGACAAAATTAAAGACCCTGCATCGGAGATCACCGTTAAAACGAAAAAATCTTCATACCCTGGCCCCCCTCTCTCCATCCCCATCAACTCACTTCTGAACTTGATTTCTATCTGACTGTCAATCAGTTCGTTCCCTTCCAAGACCTCTCCAAGGCCACCCCATTTCCGCTCCGCCGACTTCTGCACCGCCGGCTTGCAAAAGGGCAGCCAGTAGTAGTTGTAGGTCTCCTGAGGGTTGTTGTACGGCCCCACCTTGTTCACCCACAGCTTCACCTGATCGCCGATGGTATACTGCACATGCCACATGCCACGCATGCATGTATTGCATGCACGCATTCGCGCTGTATGTCAGGAGCGGCGCCATGCATACCATTAGCATCGCCATACATGGCGCATCAGCAGGGGCATGAAGGATCTGGGATGGATCTGAACCCTCCGCAGGGAAGGAAAAGGGATGACAGGAAAACACGAATGGAGACGGAAAGAGAGGACGGGACAGGAGGAGTTGGAGAGGGAGAGTGGGAGGGAGTAGGAGCGCTGACCTTGTGGGAGATTTCTATGCAAGAGACTGCGGTGGACAGCAGGAGAAGTGTAAGGGCCTGCAGGGAAAGCCTACACCGGGGATCCATCATCGCAGGCTGCTTCTTCCTTTACCTCCCTTTACCTCTCCCTCTCACACCCTCCCTCTCTCTCTACTTTTCCCTCTTCCCCTCCCTCTCTCGTCTTCTGCTGCAGCGCCTCTCAAGCGCCAGCTGTCTTGACAAACATCAGCCACCTATCTCCTCAATCCTTCGCCTCACAACCTTCTTTCTTCCATACAGAGAGAGCGGGGAGAAGATAGCAGAGAGAGATGAGCGGGGAGAGCTCGAGAGAGAGAGGGAGAGGCAGAGGGAGAGCGGGAGAGGCCGAGGGAGAGAGGGAGAGGGAGAGAGTGGGAGGCTGTGGGAGAGCGCCGAGGGGACGGAGGGACCCGCGCGGAAGCGGGTGGACATTTGTACGGTACGGACATGTACCGTTGGTCCGTTGCCATATGGTCCGTACAATGTTGAGAAGCGATGCCGGTAGTGTACGGATCGTACGCTTTTGTGTACTTTATGTACGGGGGGTATTTGATTGGGTTCGGGGGTTGCGAGGTTAAGGGCCGATCGGGTCGCCACGTGGCAGTGGCGAATGTGGTGGACCCTGGAGTAAACGCGGAGTGGACTCGGAATGAGTGCGAGGAGGCGCGGTAGGGAGGGAATGAGAGGGGAGCGAGTGGGAAAGGGAGGGAGAGAGGGGGGGAGAGAAGATGAGTGGGAGAGGGAGAGGCAGGGAGAGGGAGAGGCAGGGAGAGGGCGACGGAGGGAGAGGGGGGAAGAGAGGGATGGAGGGAGAGAGAGATGGAGGGAGAGAGGGAGGGAGAGAGGGAGTGGGATGGAGGGAGAGGGAGGGAGGGAGAGCGCGAAGGGGGGAGAGATTGATGTGAGAGACGGAGGGAGAGGGAGGAGAGAGGGTGGGAGGGAGGGAGAGAGGGAGAGGGAGGGAGGGAGAGAGGGAGGGAGGGAGAGAGGGGGAGAGGAAGGGAGAGAGGGAGGGAGAGAGGAAGGGAGGGAGTGGATGAGGGAGACGGAGGGAGAGGGCGGGTGAGAGGGAGTGGGAGTGAGAGGGGGGGGGGGGGGGGGGGGGGGA
>CM074811.1:495762-507532 GCA_037447605.1 Zygnema circumcarinatum | reverse complement strand
AGAAAGAGGGCGAGGGAGGCAGAACAAACGAGGTCGCTTGGCGCTTTTGCAACTTTGGGCCCAAAAGAAGGGCTGCATATATTTTTAAGTACTAGTTGCAGCCTTAGGGCCCTCTTCCTGGCGGACCATGGAGATGTCTCATGAGCTCTAGAAACCATAGACCGCTGCTGCACGTGTGAATGTTACAAGAAACCCTAAATGCATGAAAGGCCAGTACAGGACCATCCCTCCAATATAGAAAAACCTCATCAAACTCACTTTATCAAAGATAACTTTATCAAAGCTCAGCTCCGATCGGAGCTTGAGAGAGAGGTGAGAGAGGGGAAGACGTTCCGTTTCTTGGAGGACTTAACGGCCTCGGAGGGGCCATTCAACCTCTCCCCTAGGGGCCACCTCGGACGCACATCCACCTGCAAAAATCAACATGGAGACAGCCTTTCCGTTAAACTGAAAGGTCCACAGGACCTGGCACCACTTCCCGTGTTTATATAGCGACTTCCCTCTTGTTAAACAACAGCACTTGTTTAGTTCTGAAACTGCTACAAAGGACCGTCTTCATAGACAACAACAGCAGCAGAACTAGCTTTCAGCTGTTTGAGAGAACGGAAATCCGTTTAACTGAAACTGGCTGAGCTGCACATACATACCCATGCGTCGTCTGGCTCATCCAATGAAGGCGGACTTTCCCATAGTCCGAGCTTGAAGCGTTCCGCGCCCGCCCAGGCCACCATGACTCCTAAAGAAGAAACCCCACCCTCAATAAAGTTAATACCCTTACATAGGCCCATCTTGAGCCTCTGTAAAGCCTTACATGGATCCCTCCTATGCATGGGCCTGGTGCCAAGTCCACTCGTCCTATTGACCCATGTATATTGGTGAGGGGGAGAGGGATGGAGAGGGAGGGAGAGGGGGAGGGAGAGGGGGAGGGAGAGGGAGAGGGATGGAGAGGGAGAGAGAGGGCGAGGGAGGGTGAGAGGGAGAGGGAGAGGGTCCGTGCATGCGTGCACTTTGTAGCTCCCCTTCGGAATCGTCAAAGGCTCAAACACCCAAGAGGCCAAGAAAGCAAAGACATCTTCAAATCGGTGAAAGGGTGAAAAGCCCAACTTTTGAAACCACGAAACTCTCACCGTTATCTGTGCACAGTCTGGGAGGAGGGCAGACGAGCTGCACTTTTGCTTCCTTTGCGACTTCGTCGAGGCGAGAGCGGATGTAAGTATTCGATGCTACTCCTCCGGCAACCACCTGAAAATTGTGCTGGATTAGATGTTTTAATGATTAGAAAGACAAAAAAGGAAAAAAAAAGGGGAAGGGGGGGAAGGAGGGTGTGGGGAGCAGTTGAGGGGAGAAAGAAATTCAAATATGGGAAGAGGCCCATCTTCTTTCGTTCAAAGGAAATAGCCCCATCTGCTCACCAGACAGCTGACACGTGGCTCCATCTCGATCGCCCATTCCACTGCTCTCTTCGTCCGATCTTCCAAGTGCTGCACAGCCACTCTCTGAAGCCCCCCCAGTATATAGGACAGAAGTTAAATAAAAGGAATTGAATTGATTAGTGTATAATTGGGTATACATTCCTCACGAAATGGGGCTCAAAATTGTGAATAAAAAAAGCTCCCGGGAAAGTGAAATTTCGCCACTTCTTACCTGGAATGATGCGGCTATGTCTGCCCTCGTCTGCCGGTCCTCAGGAGATGCATTTCCAATGGGCTCCTTTTCTGCACATCTGCAAATTTCAGCTCTCTCACTCACTCATATATCCTCTCTCTCTCACACTCATTCAAAAGAAAGAAGGTTGGTTCATTTCCCGCTCTCACTTTGAGCATATTGAGTGGAGAATAAAACGCAACTCGTATCACTCCCTCACTCCCTCACACATAGTTGGTACAAAAGTCAGAGGGAAACTTACGGAAGTTCTCTCTCTATTGCCAACCGGACGGAAGACTTGAGCCCCGCGTAAGAAAATTCACAGTTTTTGGCACTCCGCATAGGAACCTGCGCTAACGTTACTCGTAGTCAGTCATTAGCTAAAGTGAGTAGGAAGTCAGTCAGTAATTTTCCATGTATTCGAATCATCAATCCAAATGCCCCTTGTCTATCGGCTTTTATCTCTGTTTCTATCTCTGTTTCCGTTCTGTTCTGAGGATCAGGTTCCTTCTTGCCGACCGTTCGATGCCAGTACGCAACTGAAGAGAAACGGAATCGAAGTTCTATGATGATGATGATGATGATGATGATGATGACGATGAGTTTGGAGGGCTCTACCGAAAATTTGAACCGTTGAGAGTCACCTTCTCTTGCAATCGCTTCCAAAGAAGGGCCTCCTCCTCTTGATAAGTCCAAACCCAACAAGCGAGCTGTCTTATCATACGCCTGTCAATATCATACCCACAAAAAACGGGGGGAGAGAGAGAGCGAGAGAGAGAAGAAACAGGGACGAAAGGAAAGAGGAATTCATGTCCATGCAGTATTTCGATTTCTTAATTCTGGTGAGTCAAGTTTGATAGCTGGGAAGGAAGAGCAGATAAGTTGAGTTTTCTCTTCCCTCCTTTTGCTCTCCCCCTCTCCCCCTCCCCCCTCCCCCGACCCTCTTTTTGTCTTTTCTGTTCTCACCTCCCCTAATGCGTCATCCAGTGTGGAGCCGAGCTGGGTATAGCGGCCAACCCCGTGAGCCAAAAGCAGAAGGTTGTGGCCACCTGAAATCGCAGTCGCAGTCCGATGAGAGAGAGAACGCGAGAGCGAGAGAGTGTGGGAGGGGGGAGGAGGAGGGACGATCTTCAACCAATTCCGAGAATAAATAGGGTTTTGAAGATAGCCAATGCTTATATTGCACATTTTTTGCGGTTACGTGCGAAATTACAAGTTAAAAAGGAGCGCAACGGATTTTTCTGAAATAAGAGCACCTGAAATGAGGAGTGTGAGGAACGGGAATGTCACTGCCTGCTCTGCCTGCCTGTTCGACAAGTCACGGAAAAGGGGCAGAGGGGGAGAGAGAGAGAGAGATGAGGGAGGGAGGGAGGTGGGGAGGGGGAGGGGAGAAAAGAGAAGGTAAAACCGGCCATAGCAGTAACAGACTGTTCTATTCCATGTTTCTAGTTAGATAACTACATATATCCTTTAATGTGCAACTCGCATTGTGACATAGAAATAAAAGTTTAAATATCCTACAAGATATGATATTTATGTAGAACAATAAGGCGCGGCTTCTCACCTGGCTACTAGTGCATGAGCTTCCATGTGATGCACCCCAATTATCGGAATCTGTTCCTTTTTTGCTATTGCTCGCGCCTTTTGCACACCGACTGGAGTTCGACAACAGCCGAAAATGAAAACTAATCAGATCTATGGTTTTTAAACTCCCTCCCTCTCTCCCACTCTCTCTCTCTATGCCTCTCTTTCGCCCTCTCCCTGCGCCTCGTCCTTGAGGTCCTTCGAGGCAACTAACAACAAGGACAGCAGCGAAAACAGCGTAAAGACTGAACAGGGACACCGAGCTGCACAACTGAACTGATTACAGTAACGGAACGGAACGGGCCTTGGAGCTGACTCCCACCTCGCAAACAGGGACTAAGTCCAGGTCCAATTGTAACAGCCACTGCTGAAAGATCCTTCTCGGTGATACCCGCTTGCTCTAACGCATTTGCTACTACCTGCGAAATGCATACAACATGTAACACTCACTGATCATCACTACCTTACAAACTATATATATCTCCAAGTTGAACTTTAAACGTGGTTGGATCAGAATACCAACCGTATGAATTGCTTTCGCATGCTCTTCCTGTGCTAAGGTTGGCACGATGCCGCCCCATTGAGCGTGTAGCTCTCCCTGCATCACACAGCCATTGGCAGTCTTTATCAAGACATGAAAAGGAAGGGTACGGCTGCTCCTCTCCTCCAAGAAGCATGGACAAGACATTTACGAAAGCTGAGTCAGAGATAAGGCGAGAGAGAGGGAGAGGTGGAGAGAGAGAATAAGACATGTGCAAGCCTTCTCAATCTACATCCTCACTTACGACATCGAGTTGTAATTCTGACGTTGAGCATGAAGGGGTTATTATTGACGGGATGAAGATGACGATGACGATGATGATGATGTTGATGATCATGATCCTGATGATGAAGTTGACAACAGTGACTACGATGATGAAGGCGATGATTTAAATGATGGTGTTATTGATCAAGATAAGAAAGCTAGCCAGAGCCTCACCTGAGAAGCCAACGCTTCTCCGAGAATGTGACCTCCAGTGGTCACCTATCCACAAGAAGCGGAGCACAACATAATTAAGCCGAGAGTATGTTCGTTTGCTGCTAATCAAACCATATCGCATGTGTCATTTCAAGGATTATCGGCTGACACTCATACTGCAGCTTTGTGTTAATATTTGCATGCACTTACTTTAAGAAATTGACCTCCTACGACAAACAACACTGCTTGACACTGCGCTGCCTTCCTGCTCGCTCAAATCACCAGTTTTCACTTTCGCCCGTTTGCTCTCCTCCCGTTTCCTCTCCCTCTCCCTCTTCTACTTGCGCGTATACATTAACAAATTTGAACAGCTGGAGCGACATGATATTGTATTTTCATTCAGGTTGACTTCAATCTCTCTCTCTCTTTCCCCCTCTGGCTCTCCCGTTCTCCCTGTCCTTCCCGTCCCTTCCCGCACCCTCCTCCCACAGCTAACCACCGCGGAGACACTCACCACCGCTGCGCCCGTATCATCGCAGCTTGTCTCTATTCCCAGGATAACTCCCAACTCTAACCCTAATTCCTTCCTTCCTCCGTCGCTTTCAGAATGGAGCGCGCAGCTGCACATTCCCCGCATCTTTTCTACTTTAAGCCGTTTTTTCTGAAATTTCTGAGCTTTAACAACTTGCGGAAGATGCTTCCCTTGTGTAATTTGAGAAATATGAGAAATTGCCAATGTTAGCAGATTGGCTTTGTCTGGATTGAAGGCACATGGCATGGGAGTGCGGATGTGTGCTTTTGGATGCCATGCGGCGCTGCAGAAGGTGAGGCAGATCCTCCCAGGGGCCGCTGAGCAGTAGCGGAGAGCCATGGTTGCGGAAGGAGGCAGGAGAGAGAGAGAGAGAGGGGGGGCAGAAGGGGGAGAGGAAGGGATTTGTTAGCTTGTTAGGGTTGTGGTGGACTTAATGTAGTTACGGTTGAAAGGTTTAACTTCATTTTTAAGGGATAAGGGATTTGAATTTATGCTTGCGTACAAACTAGGATTAATGATTGGATAAGAACAGGAGAATTTGAATCAGAATCAGAATTTGAATTTGAATTTGAATTTTGCGGGTTATGGAAATGCAACGGGGTGCAGGGTTTAGAGTGAGAGAGAAGTGGAGAGGGAGAGAGAGCGCGAGAGGGAGAGGGGGTCAGAGGGAGGCCGAGCGAGGGAAGTGCCAGTGACTCGGGGAGAGGGAGAGGGAGAGTGTGCTGAGTTGGAGAGGGGAGTGACCCGCGTTGTCGGAAAAAGAAACCACGAGTGAAAAGTATGGAGAACATCCAAGCCGTCGAAAATGCACCAGTTTTGAAGGCATCGGAGCCGTTGAATCGTGCACTCTCGATGGAGATAATCTGAGCCGTTAAAAATGCACCTGCTCTGGAGGCATCCGAGCCGTTGAATCTTAAATGTGGGGAGGCATCTGCACTGTTTATTATAAGCATGCAGTTCTTCTCATATGCTTAAAACATTTTCATGGACATTGAACTCGAGTGACTTCACATCGAGCCAAAGCTCTCACATTGCAATTTCTGCAGACTTTTTCTTGCCATTCTTGTGAGACTTTTGCTGGGGGTGAAGTTGCAGGGCAGTATACATCTCAGCTCTCTCTTCAGCAATCAAAGCAAGCTCAAAAGTAACACATCTGATCTATGGCCAAATTGGTTTTTACTTGTAAGACATGCTGTCTGAGTTTCAAAAAGACAAAATGAGACCTTGTTTAGAATAAAATATTGAAGAGTCATCACTTGATGCCCTTGATTGGAGAGAAATGAAAAGCGAGAACGAATTCGAGAAAAGAAAGAGTTTCCTGTCACCTTTAATCTATCGCAACCTTCGACCCAAAAGCAGTGAGCAGTTTTTTACAACAAACTAGAACCCTGCTATGACTCCACCGGAATGGCCTGCTTTTTCTGCTCCTGTGCCTCCAGATACTCCCTTTTGAACTGCTCCAAGACTTCATCAGTGGTGCTGCAAATCGACAATAGAAAGAAAGGCCCACAATATACCGAGTCAGAAAACACTAATCGAGACTATAGGAAGAAAACAAGACGATGCCATCCACCCCACCCCACCCCCTTCTCTCCTCCCCTCCTTCCCCTCCCTCTGTCTCTCCTTCTCTCTCTCGCCCTCTGCAGTTGTACAGGAATGCTTGTTCCTTACTATTGCTTCAAGCACTCGTTCATGGCTTTGGCTTCCTGCCGGCACGCCCAAACAACAGAAAGAAGGCGCCCACTTGCGCATTCAGCAAAGGCAGCCAAAGTTGGCTTGCACTTCTGCAGAGCTGCCGCCTTCATTTTGCTCCTTAATGCTGCCAAATTCGAGAGAGATAGAGAGATAGAGAGAGAGAAAGAGAGAGAGAGAGAGAGAGAGAGAGAGAGAGAGAGAGAGAGAGAGAGAGAGAGAGATTCAAAACGTTCATCAATTAATAGAATTTACCATCGAATGATCCAGAAAAGCAGCCAACATCCAATGGACCATTGCAGGAAAGAACGTTTCACCTTTCACTCTCAACAATAGGGAACATTGCCTTCTCCGTCAAGCACACGTGCAAATAAAATGTAACTGACAGCTGCATCTTTGACCTTCAGATAGGCATTCTTAGGGAGTTTTGGGACCAAAAACAGAATGTGACTCGCTTTCTTCACAACGCCATTCAAACCCACACAGCCAAACAATAAGGATGATGGTATACTTCGTTATTAGTAGAAAATGAATATCCAAATGTCATTTTTTTTCCATCCAGACACAGAACTCCAAAGACTGCGTATGCATACACAAACCGTAACTCCAAAAGCCATATTCAGCTCCACTCCGCTTACATCTACAGGGCAAGGAAAGGGGAGGCAGGTGATAAATAACAGAATAAACGCACCTTCTTCAACCTTCTTTTGTGTGCGGACTTCGTGTCGTGCACTCGAATTCATCGTTTCCTGATTCTTTGCAAACGATGGTAAGATTTTCCTGTGATCAGCTGTTGGATTTTTTCAGCAAGACGGAAGACTAATGAGGCGTATAGCAGCGCTTCCTGGAATAAGGATAAGGATGACTTATAGGCTCAATTTTCAAGGAGAATATTCCTTCTCTTGTCGTTCGCTTCCAGCTAACAGCTCTCTCTGCGTCACATACAGCTCCCTTACATATTTGCATCACTTTCGGCATCGGTCTCAGCTTCCAAATTTCACAACCTCCGTTTTTTTTGCTTCCCTTTTCTGAAGTTTCGAGTTTTTTTTCTCACTGTTGCATCATTCATGTAATACTCTTGCTCTTTAAGCTCTTTTCGCAGCCAGCCATATCTGCATACATGGTAGTTAATCAACAGTTTTACCTGACTCACCTTTTGTAGTGAATATCGTCTTGAAATCTGAGTACGGTATGCGGTCGCCTACGAAACCCTAAAAGTCCGTACGGCCTTCAGCAGACCCCCTTCATGAATAGTTTCATGCTCAACCAGAGACTGGCGATGCGACAGTCTAGTACTAGTTCTGGTCTATATTATAGAAATATATAGTAAGTTTTCTCTTGTGAAATGAAATCAGAGAACGTTTTAAATTGCTAAGTCAATACCAGTCGCAAATGGAGCAGACGGCTGTTCGTTCTATGTCGCTCAGTCATGAAACACAAAATTTCTACAGAGAAGAAAGAAACGCTTTCAGAATAGCTCTCTATCAAGAAGAGAATGAGCAGATATTAGAACCCAGACCTCGCCAGGTCCGTCTTTTCCAAGTCCATTCAAGAAATCATGGAACCAAGTAGCTGGAAAGGAAACTGGAAGGGCCTGTGAAAGGTTCGCTCGTTCAAGGTTGACTTGCAAAGCTGCAATGAATACGAACTGACAAAATTGCCCTTCTCATTGCTCATTTCATGTGGAAGGTTTTGAAATCTCAGTCTTTTGATACTCTATTTGTGCTTACTGTACTGTGTTCCCCTCCTTTCTTAATCCCCTCCTTCGTTTCCTTCCTTTCTCCTAATCTTAAAACAGAAATCAAGTTGGGGAACTGCCACAGATTGACTTTATGCAAGCTCATTTCACATCCTTTGCACAACCTCTCTCGTCAGGAGGTGAATCTACAAAATGTGTTCTCGTAACTTATCGAGAGATGTGGGTAAAGAAGTGTCATGCTCACAATGAAAGTAATCCTATCCATATACTGATAACAAGATATGGTCTCAAGCTCGTCAAAACTTCTCCTCTCTTCGTCTCTCTTCTCTTCTCCTCTCTTGTTCTCTCTTCTCTTCTCTTCTCTGATTCTCTTGAGCAATGCCATGTCTCATCATGCGATTGATCTGTTAGATAATCAGCTTCGAGATAACTTCATAGACAATCTCAAACCGCTCAAATCTCAATCTCACACTATTCATTACTTTAAATTCGGTTTGCTCGAGAAGGGGAGTAGAAAGAGCACGCAGTTTCACGCACAAGCCCAAAGGAAGACTCTTGAAAACGAAGAGGCCAAAATTTGACTTACAAAAACTTCTTCTACAAAGAAAGTCTTCTTGAACCCAAAAAAACCTACATTGAACCACTAACCCTTCAAAAAAGATGAAAGTAACTGTGCACTTAAATCTCCTCAAACGAGCAGATAAATAGGCAAAAGCTCAAAATTGGTTGCATCTGTACAGTTAGCACTATATGCCCAGCCTCTGCCACTGTCTCCGAGGATGAACCGACCCTTCAACTTCCTCATAGACTCTACTTCTTTAGATAGCCTTGAACCACCACATCCTCCCCTGACATGTATGTGCTTACTTTATCCAAACGCACCGATCCTCCATCTAACTCAAACCGGAACCCTCCTTCCTCCCCTCCAACAAACACAGGCAAAATGGTGGCGATGACTTTATCAACAACCCCATCATCAACCGTCTTCTTTCCCAGAAAACTTTCACCACTCGCTGTTAGAGGCCCTTGGGCATCCCACAAAAGGGAGCTTGCATCCCTTTGATAGCACATATCCAGCACATTGTCTAAGTCAATCTCATCCACTATCACTATATCCACCCCCTTCCCCCTCAGCCAAGTCTCTGCAGCATCTCCTCCCTCTCTGCTTGACCTCTCCACATCCTTCGAAAGTGCTTTTTCATCGCTGATGACAAGTGTTGGGGCTACGGAGGTATCGAAAATGGAGGCATCCTTAGGCAAGTCCAAACTCCAAGCAAGTACAACTCTGAGCGGCTGCTTCGCTCCTGCTTCCGATGAATAAACTGAAGGGTTTGAAGTAAGGGCTTGATCAGTGATCACAACTGCGTCATACTCAGACAGCAGTTTGCTGTAATAGCTTCCCTCCACATTCCCACTTTCGCCGATGCCTGCGAGAGCTTTCCCATCAAGAGACATCGAATACCTGAAACCCATCACGCGAACCAGTAAGCATTCCCATACCCAATTTGTTACAATTACCAGCTTTTAAAAGTTAGAAATAACCCCTTTCTACTCGACTTATTTCTTAAGGTGTTCCGGGTTTCGTACTTTATAGAAATTTTGAGTTTCTATTTGCGTTTTTTTACCTTTTTTTCTAAGGAAGGTAGTAAACTTCAAAACTTTTTAAAGCTTTTGAGTTTTTAGGGGTTTTTTTTCTCTCACCTAACAGCCGCAAGGGGCCTCTTCTCGAGCATGCGGCACACAAAAGCCTCCACATTCACTCGGCAGAGCTGCTCCTCCACTCCCACGACTACCTCGATTCCCGCCTTCCGCAGAGTCTCTATGCCCTTCCCCGCCACCTTAGGGTTGGGGTCCATAGTCCCGACCACCACCTTCTTGACCTTCGCCTTCACCAGCGCCTGACTGCAGGGAGGAGTGCGGCCGAAGTGGTTGCACGGCTCAAGACTCACATAGGCTGTTGCCCCCGCAGCAGCGTGGCCCGCTTCCCGCAGCGCGAACACCTGAGAGGGAGAGAGAGAGAGAGAGGGAGAGAGGGGGGAGAGAGAGAGAAAGAGCGGGGAGAGAGAGAGAGAGAAAGAAGAGGGGGGAAACAGGGAGAAGGTTAGAGCGAGGAGAGAGAGAGTAGAAACGAGAGAGAGCCAGAGGGAGAGAGAGAGGGAAAGTGGTGGCTAAGCAAAAGTGAGAGAGAGTGAAGGGAAGGAGGAAGAGAGGAAGAGGGGAAAGGAAAGAGGAGGGGGAAGTGGGAGGAGAGGGGAGGAGGTGCATTAAGGGGGAGAGGCGGGGGGAAGCGGGCGGAGGAAGGTGAAGGGGACAGAAGGGAGAGACAAGCGGAGAGAGATGGAGAGACTAGGAGGGAGAGTGTGAGAGAGCTGGCAAGAAAGAGAGGGAGCGCACCTCAGCGTGTGGCTCTCCTGCTTTGGGATGAAATCCCTCTCCCACCACCTCTCCGTCCTTCACAATGACACACCCAACCATAGGGTTGGGAGACGTTCTTCCCAGCGCCTTCCTTGAAAGTTCCACCGCCCTCCGCATATAAATTGCATCCTCCTCCGTCGCTCCCTGCGGGAGACTGCTCCCAGCGGAGGAGAGAAAGGGGAGGACTCCGACAGAGGAAGCAGAGCAAACAGTCCCCAACCGAGGAGGGGGGTCATCAATTTGCGTTAAAGGGGATTTTGGGTTCAAAGAATTTAGGTTCTTAAGGGATTTGAGCCCATTCAGAAAGCTTAGAGGAAAATAGGCTTTTGGGGTGTTTAGGTATTGCAGGGATTTTAGGGTGTTCGGGTATGCAAGTACAGCAGAGCAGGGGGGGAGAGAATGGGGACGAGGGAGAAGGAGAGAGGAGGGAGAAGATGCGGAGGTTGTAGGCGAAGGGAAGGGGAAGGGGGAAGCTCCGGAGCAGGAGAGAGAAGGAGCGAGAGAGTTAGAGGGAGAGGGAGAGAGGAGAGAGAGCGCCATTGGAAAAATGCGAGCTACTATGTTTCCTTCACTCCTATATATATGCTCTTTACGGTATGTGAAGTGGGAGGATGTGGCATTGATCTGACTGTGAAGTGGCTTTGCATGTGCATTACCTCATCCCTTAAAATGAAAAGTAAGGTGAGTCTTGTTAAAGGTTTAGTTTATCCCTTAGAGGGATAAAAGGGAGACCTGTTCACACGTGTCCCAAACTTAACACGTGTGAACGCCTTGACTTCAAATCCACGCTTTCGTTTGCTTCCAATCACGATCACGCGAAAGCGCGTTCACACTATAACGACGTCGCCGTCTCACCTTCGTCCTAACGTTGCCACGTGGCGTGCCGTTGTAGCGCACCGTCCAATGCGACCACTCCGCGACAAAGGTGCTTAGCTGACGACCTCCCATTCGCCCACGTGAATAGTCGTGTCGAACTCTCATTGGTCGCCGACTTTTATCCGCCCTCCATTCCCATGCGGTCGGACGCCGTCGTTGTCGAATTGTCCCCGTTCACACGTTGCCTACACTTGACAGCTGAGGGCTCACACCCTCGACGGTGCCTTATCATGCATACATACATACATACATACATACATACATGTACTCTGTCTGTCAAGTCCTTTGCAATCGGTTCCTCGTGGTTTCCCATGATCATTTTGTCCATGTACATTTGATGGCCTTGCCATCGTGAGTTCAATCAAACATC